>CANUEY010029931.1:0-70487 GCA_948099555.1 Croton setiger
TATATATATATATATGTTTGGATTAATTCACAAGGTGTTCAATGCCCAAACCCATTTCGGTTTCCGACAATGTTTAGCCTGAGTAGTTCCTGTGCTGTAAAGGAAAGAAAGGAAACATTCCTGACAAACAAGCGTTTCATCTTCTTTCTGGTTCTGGAAACACCCAACCAGACCAGAATAGAAAGTTGAGAGTGAGGATAAAACCGAATGCTGCTCCTACTTCAAATTGCAAGCCTAGAATGTTCATATGCTCTTATGGAGACTCCACTGGATAAGGAAGAAGGGGAGAATCTCCGGCTACAAGTCCCTGGTTCCCAGCAAAGCTTGAAGATGGAAAGGTCGATAATTGGCCTCTTGTTGGTATTTCACCAGAAAGGTTGTTGTATGATACATTGAACTCGGATAGAAAATTCAGATTCGCTAATGAAGGGTATTTTTCCAAATAATTTATTGCATGACAAATCCAACATTTCCAAATTTGACATCTCTGATAAACCATCAGGAATTACCCTAAAAAGAGTATTGTTCTTCAGGGAAGGAACATGAAGTCCTTTCAAGTTCCCAAAACTTGACAAGATTGGTCCTTGGAGCTTGTTGTAACTTAAATCCAGAGTTGGTGGAGGACTCCCAATTCTTTTGTATTGCAAAGGACTTCGTCCCTCCCTCCACGCAAGGTTGATTGGGGTTCCTGGAATACTCCAATCCACTGATAGATTCTTGTCAGTAAGAGCTTTTAGTACTGTCAAAGTTACTGGTTTTTCACCAATCAAGAAATTGTATGACAAATCCAGGTAAAAAAGATCCAATAATTGCATATCCAAAGTGGAACTGAACCACTCAAGAAACTCCCAGAAAAATCTAATAACTTCAGTTTCTTGCAATTATTCAACCACGGGGAATTGAACCTCTGAGTTGAGAATTGGGAACGGGCAGTACCTTGAGATTTTTTAGCTCGAAATTGACATTGCCTGGAATTTCTTCCTCAAAAAAACTCAAACCTAATAAAAGAGTAGTTAAGTTTTTACAGTGTTGTAGAATTTCAATAGCTGCCGATATATTTGCCACACTATTGTTTGAAAGGTAGAGAGAAGTCAAGGACTGGAAATTCTTGAAATTGTAAGGAATCTGTCCTCCGAGTTTGTTTCTGCTGAGATTCAAAATACTCAAACTTTGGCAAGAGGATGTACCTTCAGGAATGGGACCTTGGAAATTATTTGAACCAAGATCCAGATGAACAAGAAAAATCATAGCAGAACAGTTGATACTGATAGGACCATCAAGAGAGTTGTTATGCAAATCAAGAGTTGTAAGTGATGGAGAATTCACTAATGACGTAGGTATGTGGCCCTTGAATTGATTTGAGTAAGCCGAGAAATGCTCAAACTTTCTCAGATTGCCAAAAGTATCAGGAAGATTGCCTGAAAACCTGTTGGAGGAGATATCCAACTCCTCAAAGTTAGAAAAGTTACTCAACCCAAGATCTAGTGCTCCATAGAGCTGATTATCTTCAAGGTGGAGCACACAAAGATCTTGCAGTTGCAGAAGACTTTGAGGAAAGTTTCCTGATAAAATATTTCCATTAAGAAAGAGTTGCTGCAAGCTAGTACTCGTTGGAAACCCATCAAAACTTCACCAGAAAAATTGTTTCTAGCCAAGTTGAGAACTTTAATGTGGGTGAGGTCTTACAAAGTGTTCCACCGATAGAACTGGAAAAGTAATTCTTAGACAAGTCAATATGCATGATTAAGGGCAAATCAGGGCTAATGGGATCAAACCTCTGAAATCATTGTCGCTCAAGTCAAAAACTTCAAGATTCTTCAGATTGAACAACTTGGCTGGAAGAGTATTATGGAGAAAATTATGAGACAGATTTAGGATTTTAAATTGATCCAACCCAGCCAAGGACTCGCAGATTATTCCTGAGAGTCTCTTGTTACTGAGTTCTAGGCCGACAACTCTTCTATCAGTAATATTAGAATTATCACAAGCAACACCAGTCCAAGTACAGCAGTCAGGATTTGTGCTAGTCCAGCCATCCACATTTGAAGTTAAACATTTTGAAAAACCATTTAAAGCTACCAAGTCGTTTGATTTGCATGCCATAGATGATAGGAAACTGAGTGCTATCAAAAGAAAGCATAAATTCAAGTTTGAGAAGTCCATGGCATGAAGATAGCAAAGAAAAGAGAGAGAAGGGAAAAGAACACCCGAGGGAAGAGAGACCAGACACATTGTGATTCTTTTTCTTTTATCAAAGATATTAAATTATAAGGAAACTAGTAAAAGTCAAAAACTAGCGTATGACTTCTTGATTTACGTGGTGACAAACAAATGTTATAAAATGACCACTCAATGATAAAATAAATTTCTGGCTTCCTTGTTACTTCCAGGAAGTAAGATCAAGCATTTAAATATAGAATCAATTTTTAAAGTCAGGGTCAATGCAAATTATAGTCAATGCTAAGCATGGAATTTGTACCTATTACTTTAATGTAGACTATGAGACAGGAAACACGTACCTGCCTTCGTACTTAGCAATGTGAAATTGCAATTTGAAATTCCCTGAAGTAGGCACTAAACTGTTCTGTTGAAATGTAGGACTGCAATTTGGAACTCCCATAAAATGCCAGAAATAAAAATTCTAAAGTAACAGAAAATTCTTAGTCGCCAAAACTAAAGTAATAGAAATACAAATTCCATTATAAGTGCAATGCAATGCTACTCCCTCACAGTAAAGTACATGGCTTCTTCAACTAAATAAATATAAATAGAGTCATATCCATTGAAAAATATGATCATCACAAAGGCATTAATATGGAAGTTCTGATATTTTTGTCTGTACCAAAACTGTGGTAACTCTATAAATATTTACCGGCTTACTATTCAAAAAAAAAAAAAAACTGCAAGTCATCCAGCTGAGACGTCTTTACTTTCTGTAATTCTCATCTGGAAAATCCTTCTGTGATATTTTTGTCAGAGTCATTGACCTCATCTCAGCTTTTCAAGGATGAACCTCTCTTGCTTTGTATCTATTGCATTACATCTGGTTAAGATTCAAAGATGGCATGTAGATAACATGATCACACATGACAATCGTAAAATGGAGTAGCAAATACCTTTGATTTAGAGTAATTGGTTTTTAATTTTGGAAACGAAATATTTCTGCTCAATCTTGAAACCAATAAAACAAAAGCTGATGCAGCCAAATAATTCCCTTACGTCAATACTGTTGCTTTACAACAATTATTTTGATGACATTTGCAAAGTTCTGATTCAAATAGCTGAACCTCATAATGGTGGAAACTGCTCGATCAAAGATCATAGCAGAAGCATTTTATTCCAAATCATACTTCAATATATCCACATAGAAAATTTATTTTTCTCTCAGATCACATTTGTTACCAGCATCTATTTGCAGAAAAGTACCAGTGAATTTTTGAATACTGTTCTTTTATATGCATGACCATGGAAATTATGCACATATTAGCAACTAGCAAAGGATACATTCCTCATCAGGGTTTTCAGTGAAATTGGAGTGCAAAGCGTTCCCAATGCTGTCCACAATGGCTGAAGTAGTCATGGATGATTCAATGCATAAAATTGCCATTATGGCATCCAATCTAGTGACCTCATTTCTGAACATAAGTCTAGCATGTGCTGCAATAACCATTATGTAAGTTTTCAGTCGAACTACAAACAAATAATCAATGAAAACATGACATACCTTGAGCTAGACGTATCAAACTCTCCAGCATGCGCACAGTTGTCCTTGCTGCAATTGCAAATGGTAAGTAAATGCAACGAATAACCGTGGATCAGTAAAAGGGATTTTATTGTAGAGCATAGAGAGACCTGCGTTATCAGTTGCTGATCTTCTTTGAAGTTGATAGTAACTTGAGATGACCTTTTCAGCCTCCTCTGTGAGTACTGGTTTGAAGTGTCCTTTAACATAATGAATATACCTGCAGAATATAATAAGAAGCTCAATGCATCCACAGTTCTGAACAAAGATACAAGTTGTGAAATATTTTGCTGAAGATTAACAGGTTCAAAATGATTTTATCATAACAAAACAAAATGTGACTCTTTAAAATTGCATCTACAATAGAGTGTGCATCTAAAGCGCATCCTAGATTCCAAATGTCAAGTCCAATGATTCCATAGCGCCTTTTTTATACTTATTTGCAAACTCAAACACTAGACAATTCCTGATTGTGATTCTTGACATTCCCTCAAACCATAACCCTCAGCCCCAACCACCAGACCTGTGGCCCAGAAAGTACGAACTTCTTCTGTGATATACAGGATCAGTCAAAAGTTAATTCCCAAATATCATAGAATGACATAAACACTAAGAGGTCTTGGAAGAAGAACATTGTAGTTATATCTCACCTCCTGACCGTACTCAGCCTTTACGGCCATGCTAAAATGCAAAAATGAGGGAATATTATGTTCAAGAAGTGAAACTATAAAAATTGCCTTTTCATGTCCTTTGTTTGCTGAACATTTCAAACCTCTCTATAGGACGTCAAGAATTTGACATAATCCCTCTCCAGTACAAAAAGTTTTCAGCAATAACACAATTAATATACCAAAGAAAAGTTTACCTACGAAGCATGGCCAATGTCCAAATGTTAGCTAAATCATCTTCACGATTGCCTTTATCTGATTCTTCCTGCAAATTGGTTTCACAAAGCAGAGATTTTTTACATTATGCAACTATTTATGTCGCAGCCATGAATCATGTTTGGTAGCATATTACCTCTGCAAGAATATGAGATGACACAACTTTGTCCCATTCTGGATTCTTTGTATCCAAGAGAACAAGGACTATATCAAATCTGCTTAATAATGGTCCCGAAAGTGCCGTATTAACAGAAAGAGCTGGATTTGTTTAAGAAATGAGAACATATTTAGTGTTTGCATATATGCAAGCATGTGAAGCAATTCCAGCTGAGGTTTAAAAAAAATTGAGGAAAGGTTACAAATTTATGAAGTAATTTTTGACATCAACTTGCTATGCCAAAAGAGCAAACAGGAAGAATGGAGTCTTCAAACACATTGATAAATAGCAGATGAGGAATGCTAGTTGCCACCACCTTCAAAAGTCATTGTCAAACAGTCGCTCTACTATTGGCTGAAAGGAATTTAATGTGATAAGACAAAGTTATATTTATTCTAACGATAATTTAAAATAATAAATAACTAATTTTTATTCTTTATATCAACAAAATGAACTCTCATGTATTCCATTTCAACCAATAAGAAAGTGATTGTTAGAAAATCACTTTTGAAAGTGACCACAACTAGCATTCCTCATAGTAGATTGCAGAAATAGAAACTATCTTATGACTGGGCTAAAGAGCTACTGAATTCAATAGATACTTTGATCAGGATCATATTGTCCTTTAGGATTTGTTGCACCGAAGACAATTGTCCTTGTACTGAGGGTTGTTACAAGGCCAGCCTGAAGAACAGCAAAATTCAAAAGTTCTCGGTAATACAGCTTGGTCAAATAACAAGAATGATAAATGAAGAAATAGAAAGAAAGTGCAATTATTTATACCATCAAGTAAAAATACCAGAAATATTAAATAGAATGATTATAGAACAACAATTTTTTTCAATTATAGTATATGTTTCTTCATCAAGTTCTTGAGATTTTAGCAAATTCCTAATACCACACTATTCTTAAAAGAGTGTTTGACTTCATTTTTCACACCCATTACAAGTCATTAAATCTGCTCAAAGTTTAGTAAAATATTTAAATATTGGTAATTAATTATATTACCCTTATTTTTTATATTCACATTACTCTTTTGGTCTTTCTTTCTTCATTGCAAGGGTAATATTTATAGCATTTGTTTTTGTAGAATTTACAAATGAGACGCTCTTTTTGGAACATATGTGCTTTTCACATTGAGACACTCTTTTTGAAGAGTAAGCACCCCCTCCATCCACAAATAACAGCCCTCTTTGCGCGCCTTAGAAAAATGCTAGATGGTTTGACTATATTGTCTTTACTTTTATTTTATTTTTTAACATTCTTTCTTCATTAATTACAAGGGAAAAAATGAAAATTATGGATTTATTGTTCTTATAATATATAATGGGAAACTTACTTGTGAACAAAGTAATTTTGCAAATGGGACTGTTATGACGGAGGGAGTATATGTGATATGATATGCATAAGACAAGGGTGGTGACTCTCTTACTTAAAATCACTTTCTACTATCTTCCATAAAACTTTAGCTCTTACCATCACAGTGACACACCCCCTCAATTGAGCTTCATGTTTTCTATGGTGCTCAAGGGCTCATGTATGATAAAATAAATAAGAGAACACTCGAGCATACCCTTTGCTCCCATGGAAATTTGTAGTTAATTATGCCTTACTGATGCAGGCTAGCCAAAAACCATTCATAAATTTGTTAATCAGGACATAGTAAATCAAAGTGTGTGATTCAAAAACCTAGGTTCCACGCAGCTTTTAACTATCCATCATAACATATATAATATATTATATGCTACACAAACAGCCTATGACGATATGCTAATAGTTGATTTGTTGGATTCTCAAAAAATAAATAAATAAATAAATAAAATAAAATAAAAAGACAAGACAATATAGTAAGGTACGAGACTTTAACAACATTGATAGACATCCAAGATTTTTCCTTTCAAGCTTAAATCAAATGCCAATGCATGACCTAAGAAAACAACATGCTGGCAAAAGTTTGTGCACCATGTGTAAGACACTTGAGAAAGAAATTGTGAATAGACAAACAACCTTCGCAATACTTATAGTCTGCTGCTCCATTGCCTCATGTATTGTTGCCCTGTCATGTTCTTTCATGCTGCCGAATAAAATTTACCTTGATATCAAACATTAAAAATAGGCAAATCAAATGAAGATAAGTCAAAATATCATTGCCCGAACTATTTATTATCTCCGCTGTATTTTCAATTTATTTCAGCAGATAGAGATTTGTTCCAAAAATCTTCTTATTGTTTCCTTATATCATTCGGAGTCTTTCAGAATCAAAACCATGAGAAAATAAATTGTAATCCCCCATGTCAAATTTTCTCTGCCCACTATATGATAACCAGAAGTGCATAAACATCCAGATTCCTTTTCATGAAGAAGAGGTGAAAACAAAATAATGGTGGTCTCATGCAAAAATTTTAAGAGAATACCTATCAAATTCATCAATGCAGCAAAGGCCTCCATCTGCAAGAACAAGGGCTCCAGCTTCTAACATCCATTCCCCTATTCACATCACAAGTATTCTCAGTATTGACATATTGCATAATTTTCTAATAGAAGCTATAAAAAATATTCATGTAAAGCAAGCTATGTTCCCCAGGTCAGTCTATATATAAGATATTAATTGATGCTATAAGCAAAATCAATAGATAGTAGAGTTCCTAGATCTATCTGATATGACAAATTAATCTAGCTACTTTTTGGATAGAACACTAGTTCTTCAAAATTATGAAGATGATACAAAAATGTTTAAGAATTAAAAAATGATTTATAAAATAATACTGTATGCCATCTGATTTTGCGGTTATAGATTTCTTCTACTTTAATTTTTTCCTAAAGGAAGCTGGGCAATGTAGGATTGTATTGATTGGTTAAGGAATTAACATGAATAGAAACCTTTGAGCAAAATGACTGCAAAAGGATGATAGGGAAGAAAAATTTTTGCTGCCACTGCATGACACCTTGTGAGCTTCCTGTGGTTCACTTTCTTGTGTACAGCAGAATCTTTCAATACATAGGAAAGGAAACTAAGATATCCATATAAATTTTGGTTACTGGTAAGCTAAAAAAGTCAATAAATATGTGCAAGAAATTTTGAACCTAATGCCTTGAGATTTGATCTTAGTATTTCCTGTTATTAGTTTTCATAAAACAGACCTACCATCTAGTTTCATATATATATATATCAGCAGTCAGCAGATCAAGGCAATAGAACAAACAGATAAACTTACTAGTATGCTGCACAAAGTTTCAACATATAGTTTAGTTCAAGCCTTAAGGTGACAGAAATTAGATTACCTCCATCTTTGACAGCAGTGACAGTTAGTCCAGCACTAGTGCTACCCAACCCAGTAGTGATAACAGATCTGTTGCTCAATTTTGCAGCAAATTTTAAGAACTGAGACTTTCCAGTACCTGTGAATCAAACCCATGTTGGTCATGCACAATTATTTATTCTCATGGATTCTTAATTATAAAAAAGTTCTCTGTGCTGCTGCATTGTCTCTATACTTAGATAGCAGTGTCAATCAGATATTACTAGATTTGTTATCTATTAATGTAAAAGATACTAAGGATATAATAAAATTTCGAATCAAAGATATATGAAGTAAAATATCAAAGCAAACCCATCAATAACCCCTTTAAAAAAAGCAATCACCTGGGTCACCAACCAGAAGCAAGTGGGACTCCCCCCGAATCTTTGTTCCAGAAGCATCTACATGTTGCACGCCTCCAATGAGTGTTAATGCAACTAATTTTCGGGGAGAAATTGCCAACACATTATTGAATAAAAAAATATGATATTATGGAATAAAAAAGAAAATGAAAAATGTAAGACAAATGATCTTACCTGCAAGCTTCACCGTAAATAGTCCAAAAACCTGTGGGCAAATACCTCGTAGGATAGCATTCCTCCCTGGTTTAGAATCGAACTACTTAAGTTGGAAGAAAAAAGATATGTAAAAGTAAAAAATATGTGCAAGATACTGCAGACTGCTATGCATAGTTGCATACTAGATATTTCTATCAATTGACTACAAAGAACTGCATGCACACAGAACCAGCACCCTAAGTGGACAAGTATATAGCTGATACACTTACCTCTCAAGGGAATATCTTTGAAGTCTGTCCAAAACTGGTTGAATTTCATGATAACATCATTGGGAATGTCAATATCAGATTTAAGCTCATTAGTTCTCCTGAAAAGAATAAAAAGAATTTCAACATTAACACGGACAAAGGTTTTTGAGCTAGTAAAATAATTGAAAGATCTGTCTACATGTGTCTGTACCTGGAAAAAATACAGCAAAATTGAGTTCATGTTTAGTAAATCAACAGAAAGATTGAATATGTGGGAGTAGAATTAACAAGAAGAAGAGAACTGAAAACAAACAGAGACATCAGGAGCTTGGTGTATATTTTGAAAAGAACCACAAAAGGAATCTATGCATTCATAGGAAGGTAAAGGTGACATCCATTTAGGATATCAAGTTGTCAGAAACCTCATTAAGGTGCTTCATCATTTCCAATAAAGAAAGACTGATGTACCTATCACCAAGGAGCTCGCATGTCCAATTTAAAAAGTGAACAAGATGAGTTGTCAACCAAGGGCAATGATGGTGTGAACAAGCAACTAAGAAGAATTTGACATCACTAAAACCTCAAAGAAAATAGGAGACTAGTGTGAGCGCACAGAACAATCACATAACCACCAAAGGACTGAAAGCAATTAATTCCTCAACTGGGATTCACCTGAATATGAGTAGTTTCATATCATAAATTTCTTACTGTTAGCATCAGCGCTAACCTCATGAATATAGTGCCAAGCAGCCAAAACATTGAATAATTACATAGAAAATTGAAAATACCAGTAGTCCAAATTCAGAGTCACTTACTTGACATGATTAGCAACCAACACAGGGTCAAGGTTACAACGGACATCTTTTAAATCAGGCGACCACTTTGCAGTCAAAATCCCCGTGACAATGACATCATCTGCACAAAAATCAGTAAAAACAAAGCCTTTACCCAAAAAAAAATAAATAAAGAAAGAAAGCAATACCTCCAGGTTTGACAATATCTACAAGATCATCCTTCAAGATCACAGGAATTGAGCGAGGAATAACCCCAACACCCAGAACCTGTGTACTTTCTTGTATTTTGATTTCCTGATAATCATGGCGTACTGTAGTTTCATCTACACAATCAAACTTCGCACCTTCACAAGACCTCTGTCATTGGACACAATGGGTTAGCTAACGAACTTCAAGATACATTGCATTAAAAGGTACTAATTCTATATAAATACCTACTTGACACAGTATAAGTCATAGCCATGGAGCAATGACAGGTGAATCTTAAAACATGCACAAAAATTTGCAGAAGAGAATTCATTTTATCCTCAAATTTAGGTACCTAACATTGATATAATAGATTGAATAAACAGATTTTTGTGATGTGGAATAATTTTATCTATTACAATGCATGTGCTTCAATCACTTTAGCTAACAAAATAACTACATGTGATTGTTGCAAACTACTTTCTATACCCCCTAACCAGCAAAAACTACTAATAAATGGAAAAGTAAAGGATTCTAGAGTTACCATAGAGGGGCAAAAGGATGGTAGTTTTATGGAGTTTCTACTCTCAAGCTCAGGGTAAACTTCAAACCTGCATTTAAATGCAATACTACTGAATAATTGAATAACTTCAAACCTGCACTTAAATGCAATATCGACTGAATAATTGGAATACAGAATTTATGAAATTAGACTTCATAACGCGCAAAAATCAATCTGGTGATTAATTATATAACCAAAAATCATATGCCAGTTCAAAAAAACAATAATAATACAAGACAATGTCATATTCGGAGAGGTATAATCATTGAGTTCTAATGGTGATTTGTAATATAACGGCACTGAACCATCTAGTTGTCAACCTCTTGAATATGGCTTATTTTGAGCCCAGGTTCATAATCCCAGTCCATTTGAGCATCCAGGATGTTGCCAAACTGTAGTTGTGACTCAAAGCTATTATATCCATGCACACATTTTTGTTCCTAAGACAATTGAACCCAAAAACAATTTAGACAGACAAAGTGACTTCAGGTTCCTATATAATTTAATTAAAAATGTGACAATAACTACCATGGTCATTAAGCATGTTGTATGCCAAGTTCAATAATATCACGAAATATAAGCACCATATAGCACAAAAAACTGAAACAAACCATTCAGGTACCATGTTCCACGTCTTAGAAATCTAAAAACAAGTGACCATGTTAGGCATTCTAAACTTCTTGAGTCTACTTCCCCAACAAAAACAAAAGAATAAATGGAACAAAATGCGAAGCTTCATACTTCACTTCGATTTCCATTGTTTCCCAAATGAATAAATCAATAATACTTAACGGATACATCTATAAATGCATGTGCACTGAGAAACGCTAAATAAAACGCACTGGTGCTTGCATTTTCGACACCGATACATCCTGTTCCCTTCATACATCTTTATTGCTCCAGACCTGATTACAGTTCCTTTCAAAGTCAAGAGGATCCCTCGATGCTTCACTCTCACCCGCCCAATGCTTGGAGAAGTCTCTGTTACACCCAAGACAAACTCAGGAACTATAAGTCAATCCAAAGAAAGTTACCAGAAAGAGAGAGAGAGAGAAGCTAACCAGGATATTCAAGTGGGGATCCGCTGACATTAATTCGAACATGAATAAATCTCTTCCGAATTCCTTTCTCCCCAAACTTCAATTCATTCAGCACAATGTTCTACATTTCACTCACAACCAATATACCCACATCTGTCAATGACTTCAACGCAAATGATTGAGCAACCATGTCTATAAATATAGATGCAAAAATGCAATTGACACACACTAGGGTATGAAGTTCATTTTGAAAAGCTATTTCAAGATAAAATACCACAAACAAGCATAGACACGCCAAAGGAACGGCTTTAAGCTACTTCAGCTGAATTACTAAGCTCAGTTACATAAATGTAGTCTTAAACCAGTACAAAATTGCAGAATTTGAGATGAATTAAACTCGAAAGGCAAGGGTATAACATACATGAGCCCACAAAGCAGCATCGTCGAAATGCCTTATATAGTCAGTCGGTTGAGAGAAGACGATATGGGCAAGTTGAGGATTATAGTTCATTAGCTCTGCAAAACTGAAAGAGGGGCAATGAGAATTTAATAGAAACTGGATTAGAAGTTGTTGGGTTTTTAATGGCATTATCACATACTCAATGTAGAGGGGGTAGTGAAGCTTGGAGTCAGTAGCGAGAACAATGGAGCGGAGTTGTTCAGAGTAGTTTTCTAATAGGAATCCCGCTAGGGGTTTCGTCTTGTCATCTGCTTCTTTTGGATCCATGGAAATTGCTGAAAGAGAGAAAGAGGAAGAGAGAGCTAGTGCAAGGAGAAAGGACCAATAGAGGGATTTGAGCGGGAACCCAATTATACAGAGATGTTACTTTTTAGTCCCTGATTGATTGCAGGCTAATATCCCAATCCAATTTTGCAATTGCACTACCACGTAATGAACTTTCTCCTCCATATCTTAATTTCTAGTTAAGTTAACCCTAACAGAGTTAATTTGGATAAAACTGAAAAGTTCCATGGTTTAAGTAACTGATGATTTGAAAAATTGCCACATCATTTGTATTTTTAAATTTAAGACATCAGATATATTCCACTCGATAATTTTGTAAGAATCGGGCATTATATCTATTCTTATTCAACATTATTCCCACCATCTTCTGAAATAATCAATTTTTTCTGTGCTAGAATCAATGTGCCTAAATTTTATTACCCGAACAGACACTAGACCTTGTAATGTCTAGCGTTGTAAAGATATGTATGTCTACATGTGACTATGTTTCTAGGGTTCGAACGTGTTGCATCATCACCTGGCGAACCTCACGTTTGATGCATTGTTGACAAAATAAAGGCCCAATTCCTTAAAGGGTCATTGAAGTTAACATGATTGTATCAACACATTACACAATTTGGATTTTGAGGGAAAGAATTTCTGAATAATTAATAAATACCAGTGTTTCACAAAACAGAACATAACACTGTTCACAATGTGCATGACAGAATTTCTTCTTCTGACGCTCAATAAGGAAACGGTGGTTCCCATAGCAGTGACAATTATAAGATTAACAACTAAAACTTCTGTACTGAGGTATTACCAAGTTATTAATCTGAAAAAACAATGTCAAACATAAGGATGATAATAAGACTGAAAGAAGAAACATATTGTTATTTCCTCAGATGATCAACAGGCATTGAGATTTCAAACAACCATACATTCAAATGCGAAAAAAGCTAAGTCGTTTCATTTTTCCGGAAGCATCACCATGACAAAACAGGAAGTTGTATCAGTCACTCGGTATTAGGTCAAGTGTCGCACCACCATCATCATCATCTCTTCATCTCTAATCATTTTAGCACTGGAATTGCCGCTAGTAATGCACAAGAACCACAAAGTAATCATGAATAACTGCAACTAATAATAAAACAATCAACATTCACTGCATCATGCAATCAGTTCAAAATAATAAAGGATAACCTGCAAATATAATAGACCAAAGGACAGAGAAACCTGTACCATATAAATCACTAGCCATTACATACAAATTGAACAATCTACACCACCACTTAATTCAAGGGTTCATTGCCTAGCATTGTAGCATGAAGGTGATGGATTTGCTGCCACCCTGGCGGCACCAATAGGATCATTCAACGCAGATTCGCACCAACTAGAAAAACCAATTGAAAACAAAGAAATTGTGAAAGATAGGAAGGTAGATATTAATTTCATAGGACTGCTATTAATCTGGAAAAGTTAATAAGATCAAACAAGCACATAACATGCATGTTTAAGCAGCAGTGCAACAATTGCACGGGAACAAAATATAACTAACAAGAAAAAGATTGTCTAGCACACTTCCATTTTAGATTGACCACCTTGGTCCCTGTCTGCGTCATAAACAATACATGTAGCACCTCAAACAAACATCATCAGCTCGGGTCGACTGTATACATTGTGATGCTCATCTTCCAATATAGGATATGCAGCCACAAGAGCATCTTGAGCTCCAATATAGAGTGAGTTATAGATCTTCCAGTAAACTTCTCTGACCTTCCGAGCAGGATGGAACAGCCCTTGAAGACAGTAGTTTAATACAATAGCAGCACCCAATGCTACCCTCATTCCTTCAATAGCTTCCATAACAGCATTGATGACATGAGGGGAAGTCTCAAAGATGTTCGGCCACACGTAGTTCAGCAAGTGCACTAGAGCGTCCTCACAACCTAATCCTGCCACCCCTAATGCCATGTGCTTGACTGCAGAAGCCGCAGTCTGCCTGTGAACTAGATCTCTGTCCATGAGTGCATCTTCAAGTAATGGAGTAACTGCATATATATAGTCTTTGCCCATTTCCCCTATATACTCAAACAGGAAAGAGAGGGATTTCAAGACACCATTCTGCACATTGAGCTCAGGAACACGATACTCATTCATCAAAGCTGGCAAAACCGTAAAAGGCGAACAGGTTTCAGCAACAATAGCAATTGCAACAGTTGTGCAAACACGATTCTGACGCTCCTGCACCTTCAGGTTGTTTAGCAGGGTTGCCAGGACATCTTGAGGCCCAATGGCTTTTGCAATATATCCAAAAGTGTTCACAGTAGCTCGCCGAATACCCTTCTTGTGAGCCTTGAGCATCTCCAGAAGCTCAAAACAGATTCTCATCCATTCCCTAGCTGGAACGAACTCAGCACCACGATCAGCAATACGACCAACAAGATCAATACAATTTTCTTGGACCTTTTCATGCCTATTTTTCAATATAGGTGTTAACCTAGGAAGCAAGTCCTTAATAGGAGGTGTCATTTTTGTCATTCCGATAACATTGACAATAGCCTTCAGAGCTCCCAGAATTGATCCAAGAACTTCAGGGTATTCTTCTCCCAAGTACTCGTACAAGACAACACCAAGATGACCCATCAGTTGCTCCTCTTGACATTGCTTCATGACAACAGCAATCCTAGAAATAAGATCTGCTGCTTGTTGCCTTACCTTGGCACTTTTGTTGTTCAAACGCCACTTAATGGTACCACAAATCTGTGGCAGATAAGGCTTCACCCTCTGTCCAAGAGCATTGACAACTGCACCAAACCCATTAAGCATCACATTGGCATCATCACTGGTCTGCTCTTGGAAAGCATAAAGAATACCATCAATCAGTAGCTCTTCCAATCTAGAATCAATATCAGATGCACCCAGGTTAGCAACCACTTTCTCAATTGTTTCCATAACCATACGCCTGTACGGCTCACTCTCATCTTTAAGATCCTCAACTATTCTTCCTACGATATCTTTAACGCCGACCTTGTTAGCAATCTCCACAGTTGTATCCACAAGTTGCCTATAATTTCTCCTATCTAATGCCATCCTTCTAACCCAGAAGTTTCTAAAGAATTCTGGAAGAATATCAGATCGAATATAATCAGCTTCAACACCCTCAGTACTCACACATTGCTTGACCACTTTAAGAACAATTTTCTTCATTTCTTCATCAGGAGACTGGAACTCACGGATTAGGATAAACATAACTTCCTTGGTATAGTAACTGGCGTATATGGCATCCATGAGTGGGATGATAAAACCAATCGCCTTCAAGAATGCAGCCAACACTTTGCCACGATGTGACCTAATACCTTTCCACAATGGCTTCAAGACAGAGTCAAAGCTCTCAATACCATATGGAGCAGCAGCTTCAGCAAGAGCAGCCAAGGACAAAGCAGTGATTGTCCTCACCTTCTGATTCTCATCATTAAGGCCATGTTCTATGATCTCCACAAGAGACCTCAAATGAGGCAGAACAGCACAACCAATCAAAATAGCAATCTGCTGCACAATCTTGATTCCAGTGTGACGAGCTTGCCATGATTTCTTACTCTGACAAACGGCTTTCAAGAAAGGTAGCAGTGCAGGAATACCCAAAGCAGAAGCAACCACACTAAAAGCTCTAGCAGTTGTATTCCTAACATACTCATCTATGTTGTCAATATCAGGACGCATAGCAGCAATCATAGTAGCCAAACCAGCTGCTTTACTCAAATTAGAGATGATTTCTCTCCCTTCAACACGAGCATAATAGTCCTCATCAATCAATAATGGTTCAATCACAACAAGAATCTTGTGAACATAAGGCCTGACCAATTCATCCAACTTGTACAAAACCCTATCAATTACCTTAACCAAAAGATGCCTCTCTTGATCTTCCAAAGTTGGCTGCATAAGTAATGGCAAAATTTGGTTAAACAAAGGCCCAGCACCAAACTCTCTTGCCTTGTCAGTCAACTGCCTCAGCGCAGTCTTCCTCTGAGGAGGTGTCCCGTTCTTAACTTTCAGCAAGAGCTTCATGATTTTTCTCTCCTTCTGCTCCTCGGGATTCAGCTCCTCCTCTTCATCTTCTTTCAACAAAGCTCCAAAGTATTGATAATCCTCAGGCTTCATAAATGGCAACCCACCAGGAGCTTCCTTTGGAACATCAAACTGCTGCCCCCTATTATCCTCAGGAATAGAATAAAGTGGTGTTCCCATTGGTGTGGGGGTTGCCAACAACTTCCTTGCAGGTGTCCTGATAGGCACATAGGATGCTGGAGGCTCCAAAATCTTGTACCCTTCCTGAGGAAACATTGCGTCCAACTCCTCATCAGTCAAGGGCCTATTCCTTTCTTCTATATCCCTCTCCCATCTCATCAGATTATACTGCTCAGGAGTCATTTGGTTCCGCAAATTAATAGCATTTGGCGTAGGAGTGGCCAAATCAACCCCACCAACAGGAGTTACTCCAGGAGTATAAGCAGCTGCAGGCGTAGCCCCTGCCATAGGTGTAGCACTGCCCATAGTTGCAGGTGTCTCATCCCAGCGCGATCTCTGCCTTTTAGGAGTTGGAGTGACTCCCCCGTCCCAACCACCGGCTGGGGTCGCCCCCGGTGTAACTCCACCAGCAGGAGTAGCATCTGAATCTCCTGGCCTGCCAGGAGTGGGCGTCTCATCCCATCTATTCCTCCGACCAGCTGATGGTGTTGCATCTCCAATTCTTCCAGGAGTAGGGGTGGCATCCCATCTTCCAATACCAGGAGTGGCATCAGGCAAATCCCAATCTGAACCAGTCTTTGCCTTTTTAGCAGCTGCAGCATCCCCATTATCTTGTGACTGATCCCACCTATTCCTTCTTTTAGGTGCTGCCTCCTTTGCTACAGCAGGAGCACTCTCCCTACCCTCTTTCGCCGCCTCCTCTTCCTCCTTTTTCTTTTTGGCAATTGCCCTCAAAGTCTCTTCCTTCTCCCTCTTCAACGCCTCCTCCCTCATCACCTCAGCATAAGTCCTTACAGAAGGATCAGGGGTCTTCTCTCCAGCTGCAAAAGCATCATGCCTATCTGGCGAAATCACTCTATTTAACCTCCTCCGCCTATAATCATCCTCCCGGTCAATAATCTTCGACGGTTTTCTAAACCCGCTATCATCCACTTCATCCGCACCACGAGGCATCTCTTTAAGGAGAGATTTCGGGGCAGTCATGGAAATAAGCTTACGAGCAAATTCATTATCCACAGCATCTACTTCCTCCTCGTCGTTAACCGGAATCGAAGTAAGATAAGCATCACTATCCGTTCCACCATACAGGTCTTTATCGAAAGTTAGGGAAGTGAGGGAGGCAATTTCTTGCTCCATTTTCTTCCGCTCTTCTTGAGTTTTCGCTATCTCTGGATCCATACTTTATTACGATTTATTCAAATACTCTAGTACGTTCCTTCCTTCCACAGAGAATCTTAAACCCTAGAGACTAAATAAATTGAAACAATAAACCAGAAATTACAATTAGAACAGGGAATGAAAACTAAAAAAGGATAAAGAAAAAAGGATAAACAATAAAATTAGCAACTGACCTGATCTGAATCTGATAATCGTCCTACTTCTATCTCTATGAAATCGGAGACTGAAATTCGAAGAAGAAATGAGTATTTTGTTCTATAAAGATGGGCGAACCGACTTCGATTATTTGGTCTCAAGTCGGTTTTCTGTTGAACCGTAGGCTTGGGCTTTTCACCCACACTTTGGGCTTATATTTGGGCTATGTTTCATTAGGTTGTTACAAATTAAGCCACTAATTCTTGAGGTATTAGAAATTTTAGGCTCAACAATAAACAAAAAATCTAATTGTGCAAAATAATATAAAAAATAATAATTTAGAGAAGTTTTAGAACAATTAATTGAAAAAATAGAAAAAAAAAAAAGCCCCTCCTAGTCTACATGGTATCTAATGTGTTTCAACCGACCAGATTCCAACAATTTTGTTTCTGAAAAATTCAAACTTCATTGCTTTTCTTGTCAATATGCTAGCAGTAATCAAGTTTTCGGTCAACTACCTCTATGATTTCAGGCCGAAAACTCACAATTTTCATGGATTTCGTCATGAATCACGATGGTATAATCCCCAGCTTCACATTACTACCCTGAATCATGTTGAAAAGCATTCAAATAGCGCTGAAAAATTTTAAATCAAGCAATACAGGGAAACCTTTGCAAATTTTCTGAAACCTCTTTCTCTGGTTGAAACAATTCTAAAAATAAATGAAAACAAAATAGATTAAGAACGAAAATGGATGGAAGCAGGTCGAAAATGTAAATCGAACAGAAATCAAACTAACCAAAATTAAAATTAGACATCAATTTTAGACACCATTTTTCCTGCTGAACTACTAGATTCAAACAAATCATAATGATAACTGGTATCTCTTGTAATTTTTTTTTCTACTCTCATGAAAACTGAAACGATGAAAAAAGAAAGAAACCAATTTGAAACTCACGAAGAAGAATAAAAACTGATTTGAAACTCACAACAAAACATTTGAAACCTATTAGAAATGAAAAATGATTTGAAACTCACAACAAAACATTTGAAACCTATTAGAAATGAAAAATGATCAATGAAGAACAATGAAAATCGATCAGAAAACCGAAGGTCGACTTCTACTATAAAATAATGTAAAAAATGACTACTTATAAGAAAACTGAAAACTCAATCAATTTATTTTAAAAAAAGACTTTGTTAATTTATTTAATAAAAAGATACAAATTAAAAAAAAAAAAAACTTATTTAATAATTTTTCACCACTATTATGTAGATATTGTATAATTATTTTATATTATTATGTTTTTGCACACAACTTCAGTACAGTGACGGTTTTTTCTTTTTCTTTTTATCAAAATTACCAAAAAAAAAATACTTTCAAGTAATGAACATTTTTTCTTTTCAGTTCTTTTGTGTCTCCTTAATTGGAAAGAAAAAAAAATAATTTATATATATATTCTAATTTTTTAAAATAAAAAAACATTTTCTAACCATACAAAAATTAATTAATTTCAAATTGATTAATTTAATTATAAATAATATAATAAGTATAACAGTATTTTCAAAGAAAATATATTTTAATCAATCACACACACATATAACCCAAGCAAGTTGGGAGGTGAAGATCCACCACCAAAAAATTCATACGCGTACTTAAAGTATATAAATATTTTGTTGATAGGTCTTTCATGTATATAATGTCAACTAATTGATAATTCTTTTTTTGAGCCTGTCCACTCTCTCAGACTTAGCCTCATATCTCGACTAATTCAGACTCAACTCGCATCGTGCATTTTCAAAACTTGGAGAGTCTTGCAGCCGTGGTAGCTGCATACTATAAATCTCGTCGAGATCTCCTTAAACAAATTTAAACTGTATAACACTTTGACCAATCCTGTTGGTGATAAATCTGATTCAATTATTAGTTTTCATTCAAATTAAGAAATTTTTATTTGAATTAACTTAAAATTTATTTTCAAATTGGTTGAATTATTGAAAATAGTGTGTAGTTTTAAAACAATGCTAACTTTGCAAAATACCTTTTCTCCTCAACCTATTTTAACATAAATCCAAAAGAATATTAATTTAATTTTTAAAAATTGAATTCTTAAAATTTATGTTAACTATCTTAAATTTCAAGAGGAATTTTGATGAAATGTACATATAACTTCCATAAAATTATAAAACCAGAACTAATACACATTTCTTCAAGCTCAATTTTAATTAAATTTCTTTATTTATTCCATGAATTTGAATTTCACTTTTGAAATAAAAATTTCGAACTCCTCAAAAATTATTTAAGGGTAAAATTAGATATTTCATTAAATTATACAAAGCATAACGTTGTCATTTAAAACAGAATTAACGAATTTGGGTGGGATATTAATTTTATGTTATCTGTTATCATTTGTAGGTTTAGTAGCTGTTTAATTTTAATCTTGTATGGATCTTATTTGAAGTTTAATTTCTTCAAACTGTTTGAAGCTTGATTTTCTTAAGCTATTTGATGTACTCTTTACATATTCTATTTAATGAAAATGGAAAATACCTTCAGTCAAAAAAATAATAATAATAATTTTGAGGTCGGAAAATATCCAGTAAAAAGAATAATAAATAATTTTGAGCTATTTCAACTTGAATCATAGCTTATCTAATTTCATGAGCAACCTTTGTACCTTCACGCCTTACATAGCAGAACAAATACTTATGGAACGAATGACCATCAGTTTTGCCACAGATGGGTATATTTTGTTGTAGCTGCAGTGGCAAACTGTGATGCAGTCTACCTCATGAGCAACCTTTGCATATTTCACACTGCAAAAATCAACCTCAGCTTCCTCACGTTGGTAACATTGTTCTTGCTGCAGCTACCATACATTTTCCTTCAGGTTTCATAAGCGTTTTTTAAAATCCAAAAAAAGAAAAAAAAAATCACAAACATCGGCCTCAAATTGCTAACTGAAACAATAAAGAAATGTTTACATGAATATGCTTGGGGTCTCAAAAATATGATAATAATGAATATTCCCAAATCAGAAAAAGTAAAACATTTCACCTTTTGCTCACAGACAAACATAATATATTATCGAACTAACAGGCCACAAAGATCAATCTAAACATTTCGTACATCTTCAAATTATCAAGCCTGACCCTTAAAAGGAAAAAAAAAATCTTGGTCATTAGTTCATTTATTGTCACAAAAACAATTAAAACTAAAGCATTTGCGACATCATTGGAACTTTAAAAAAAATATAAAAAAAAGGGAAAAAAAAAACAACTAAGAAGTAAGAATACTTCCAAGCTTAATAAAGCAAGCATCAACTACTAATAAAACTTATGTAGGAGTAGTGGGACCGAGCTACTTCTCCCATCAAAAACATGTAGAGGAGAAGTTAAATATTTCACTAAGTTAAGTGACTTCATTGCTTTTGCTCTTCGTCCTTCTTTGATGCATCTTTGATCTCGTCGGTTCCATCATCCTAAGAACAAATGAGAGATGTTGTCAATAAACAACCATAAATTTATAAAGATGATAGAATGGAAATGGAACAAGATGAAAGAAACCAAGACCTGCATATCAGAAGTCCATAAAGTGAGATTATCACGGAGAAGTTGCATTATCAAAGTGCTGTCCTTGTATGAATCCTCTCCGAGGGTGTCGAGCTCTGAGATGGCTTCATCGAAAGCCTAAGGAAGATAACACAAAACATTTATGGCAATCTATTCATGATAGCTAATTTGGTTGAAAAGAAAGAAAACAAAATCTTAGTAACCAGTGATATGATAACATCCAGAAACATAAAGTGTCTGGGAATGAATTTCTGATAAGCTCGGCTCACCTGTTTGGCAAGGTTGCAAGCACGGTCAGGAGAATTTAAGATCTCATAGTAAAACACGGAGAAGTTCAGTGCCAATCCTAGACGGATGGGGTGAGTTGGAGCCAGTTCAGCATTAGCAATATCCTGCAATAGACATTACAGCAAAGACAACTTTAATTAACTAATTAATGCAAATATCCTGTAAGAGGACAAATGGTTTTTGCTTGTTTAAAAGATATCACATTTAGTAAAGACACAAGAATCGCCATTTCCGCTAACAAAATAATCTCCATTCTTGTTTACATCAAGAAATTGATTTTTAATTCATCAGCATATTTTTCATGTAAATATATACAAATAAAGAAAAACAACAAAAATTGTAGAAAGTTAGCATTTTCAAATTGTCCAAAAACTGCAATAAACTTTGTAAATAACAATATCCATATGAAGGCTAAAAACATTTCCTGATTACTATAATAGAAATAACTATAGCTATATTTTTAGTTAAGAAACAATACCATATTGAATTATACATTAACTTTTCAACACGCCTACAATAATAATTACAGGAACAATTGAATACCAAAAATTGAAATAAAAATAATAGACCAAATCAAGAAGTTAAAGAAAGTGTAAAAAGCCCTCCAATCATATATAAACCAAACAGAGAATTTTCATAAATTATTGATACGAATCAGATAATAGATCAGGCATGTCCATAGCCATTAATAAACAATTGCAATCAAGACGGCATGCTGCTCAAAATAAATAGTAAAAAAACAGATCAGTTTGAATTTGTATCAGAATAAGTAAAAAACAGAGAGATCAAGACATATATAGATCCAATTCAGAAATTAGCACAGCCAAGCAAATCTAAATTAGCAAATCTAATGAATTTAACATGCTATAATTCAAGTCAAAAAAGATTAAATCATTAAATAAAATATAAATCAACAGACCTGAGCAGATTTATACGCACTAAGCGTGTTCTCAGCAGCCTCTTTCCTCTCGTTTCCAGTCTTGAACTCGGCAAGATACCTATGGTAATCTCCCTTCATCTTCAGGTAAAACACCTTGGAATCACCAGTAGCAGCGGCCGGAACGAGCTTCTCATCCAAAAGCTTCAAGATCCCGCCGCAGATCTCGGATAGCTCGCCTTCAATCTTGGATCTGTACTCCTTGATAGCAGCGACGTGGTCAACATTGCCTCGGGTCTCCTCTTTCTGCTCGATGGAGGAAATAATCCTCCAGGAAGCACGGCGAGCGCCGATGACGTTCTTGTAGGCGACGGAGAGGAGGTTACGCTCCTCGACGGTGAGTTCGTCAGACTCCGGTGTGGAAAAGACGACTTTCTCCATGAATTGAACCATTTCCTCGTAGCGCTCGGCTTGCTCGGCCAGTTTGGCCATGTAAACGTTGTCTTCACGAGGAGATCCGGCGGCCATTTTTCAGATTTGATTTGAGATTTGGGAGTTTTTGTTAGATTTTGAAGGAAAGGCAAAAAATTGAAAGATGATATACAAAGAAAGAATGGTAAAGTGAATATAACGGAGATCCGGTATTTATCTTCGAAGGGTAAATTTCGGACTGGTCCTTTTTCTTAATTGAAATTGAATTTGTATCTTCAAGCCTTCGGTCTTGAATCAAGTCCAGATCTCATTTTATAAAGGCTTTTGTCCAAATCCACAATCAACGAAGATCTTACAATAAGGCTTTTGTGACCCATTTGCTAACTTTTATGGATTTAGCCCCCCAAGCTATGCACTGTACTGCACTACCCAAACCCGTTATTAGAAAAATGTATTCAATTTTTATTAGAAAAATGTATTCAATTTTTATTTTACTTTTAGAATAATGATTATTTTTTATTTTAAAAAAAATTGATCCGTTATAAAATTAATATCAAAAAATGACATTTAATTAATGTTATATTGTTGTTGTACAAATATAAAAAAATTGAACTACTATTATATTATTTTTTTATCACTATTATATATATATTATTCAACTACAATTGATATATATATTATTCAACTACAATGGGAGATGGATTACTCTTAACTAACTAAGCCCCCTAGGCTATCTAGCTTAAGGATGAAATTATTTACTTTAGAAGTGAATACCCGGTTTAGACCGTTGGGGAAGTCTACTCAGCAGTTCTTGCTTTCTTAATGTCTTTTGTCTCGCCTGCCCTTAGCTTACTTAGCCTTAGCTAGCAATCAAGAGAATCAATCTTGTTGTACAATTATTGTATAAATTAATTTTATATTAAAATTGTATAAAGTCGGTTTTTTTAAACAAAATGTTAGAAATGACATTAAAATTTAGTGATTTCTTTTTTTTTTAATCTATATTTCAAATTAAAATAAAAAATAATCAATTTATATATATATCTGTCAAACTATGTACTGCACCATCTAGAACATGCGGTGGAGCAGTCTCTTAGTTAGCAGTTCCGGCCTTTGAAGCCCAAGTGGAAATGGTTAAAAAAAGGTGAGAAAAAGAGTTAAATTTGAGTACAATTTTTGTGTAAAAAGAATTGGAGTGAATTCTTGGGTGCAACCGAATTCTGCTGGACTGCTTTTATTCTATTTTCAAACTTTACTAAATTTTGCAATTATTTGTAAGTCTTTGGAATGTTTTTACTTAACAATTTATTTCCATAACTATTTAGCTACAAATTTTCTTTAGAATTGCAACAGAATTTTATTTAACATTCCTTCTAGCAAACTTCAGGCAACAAAATTAGTCGTTTTGGATTCTATTTGATCATGGTTTTAATAGGTAATTTACGTCTAAATATCTCATAGATACATCAATGAACTAGAATGATATCTTAGGACTCAATTCCTTTTTATTTTCCTTTTTACTTTTAACACTGTAAAAACTTCTAAAAGAATCATATAACAGACAGGTAATTCTCTCCTATCAACACGTTCTGGTGGAAATTCGAATTCGTAATCAATAAATCACATGTTATGATACAGCATACTAACTACTAGTCTAGGCCTTCAACTCCAGAATTATATGGAGGTATTGCATTATGGAGAAAAATCTAGAATTGTAGTATCATAATAATTTGGAATGATCTTTTTAATCGTTTATGGATGATTTATTTGCTTCGTGTCTCTTATTTTAGGAAATAATCTTCACGAAATGCAAAATATAACTCAGGGTTAGTTTGCAAATACAACAATCGAAGCTGGAAACTATCCGTAATTTTTTATAAACCTTTTTAAAATTTGTATTAAACTATTTGTAAACTTTAAAATTCTTACATATTAATAAACCTTTTTAAACTTTTATCAAACAAATTGCAAACTTTTTTTTTATCAAATTATTTGTAAATTTCAATTTTTTATAAAGTTATTTTTTTTATAAGCCTTTTTACAACATTGGATAACTATTTATCAAGCACACTTTTAATTTATTTGTGATTAGATTAATTTAGCATATTAGGGACTGCACCTTGAGATTGATACATGAGCACTACTTTTTGTATTTATTTTGAAGTTTCCATTTCCACATTTCTGAGTTAAGAAAAGACTACATTATCCAAGGTTTTATCTAAATTTACAATTTAAGTATTTTGCTGTTCTCTATCAGAAATGCCCCTAAATTTTCTAATATCTTTTTGTTTCTTATTTGTAAATTTTTTGTTTTCAATTTTAGAATTTTTTTTTTATTTTTATAAATGTTTTTGTGAATATGGAAGATTTCACATTTTCCAATATGTTTTCTAAGGTAAATTGTTACCTTAGATGTGTGATGGTTTCAAGCCATTGGTTGACCTTCTGTTTTATATGCTATTCTGTTTTATAAACTATGTATAAACTATTTCAAAATATTTATTAAACCTGCATCAAATATTTATTAAACTTGTTTTAAACTTTATTATATTTGTATTTTTTTTTTCAAATTTAAATTATTTATTAATTAATTGTATTGTTTTGCATATTTTTAAACGACTTAGAAGAATTAAGTAAAAAGAGAGATTACTAAAGACTTTAACTATTTAATTATATTTTTACATCTAAATCTAATTTTGTATATTTTTGAATTATTTCATTTATTTTTATCATTTAGTTTTATTTTTATATAATTAGTATATTTTTTTGTTATTCATTAATTTTAATTTAGAAATTTTTATTTTTAAGTAATTTTAAATATTTTTTTCTTAAATTTCTTAATAAATATATTTTTAAATTTTTCTTAAACCTGTTTTAAATGGTTATTTTTATAATTTTTATAATTTATTTTAAAAATAATTTCTTTTTAAATATTTATGAAATATGTTTTAAACTAATATAATAATTTTGTTACAATAAACTAACAGTAATTAAGCTGAAAATTTCAAATTAACACCATGTAAGAATCATAATTTTTTATATTTTTATAACTTTTTTTTTATATATTATTGGAAAATTTAATTTATTTTTTTTAACTTTGCAACATGGAAGGTTTGAATTATCGTATGTATATTTCCCTTGCTTAAGAGGTGAGAGTAGAAATAATTTTTAATAAAAATGGCTATTCTTACAAAAATTTTAGTGTTTTTGGACATTTTTATTTTTTAAATATGAGAAAATTACAATATATAGCATATTTTTTAAGTTTTACTTTTTAAAAAATTAGGACATAATTTTTGAAATTAGGTGAATAACGGTTTTTTTATGTTTTTACTATTTAAACATTTAAAATAATAATTTTAACTATTTAAAATAATAGAAAATGAAAAATATCAAATGGTAGAAATGCAGAGCCTTTGACAAACAAACCAGAGGCGTTGTTATATTAGCCACTAGCGCACCTTTGGAACTAGCCACTTGGCCTTGCCAATCATTCGCTTAGGCGATTGCGAGCTCCATTTGCACCAAAACCACTTTAAACGGTGGCCATGAGGGAAGGAAAAGTTCAGGTTGACTTACGAGTTAAAACGTGATCCAAAATTTCAATTGTTTTTCATGAATTTCTGGTGATCGGACGGTCGATCTAAGGCACTGGAATGAAAGACTAAGCGACACCAAGTATTTTGAGATTGATGGTATTGTTGTTCGTCGAAGAGAAAATAGATAAGTTGGAATTCTCTTCGTTGTTGCCAAACAGGTTGTTTTTTTTTTGTATTTTTTAGCCAAATATGGTATATTTCAGAGGAAGTAAAGCGACATTTAAAATTTAAGAATCAAGATTTTTTGGAGTTTTTGAATTTTCGTCACTATTAAAATTTTTTCAGTGATCGAAAGAAAATCAATAATAACGTTAAGTCTAAGATAGAAGATGAAATCATATTATAAAAAGTAATCAAATCTTGAGTGAAAAACTTGTATCCTAATATACTTTATTGGCGTACATTTATTTACTTAAATTTGAATGTTTGCTTACATATATTTACTTGTATATACAGTATTAATTTGAATATACATTTATTTATTATTAAGTGATTTTATTTAATTGTATTGATATTTATTGACTTATATATTTATTGTGATTTATATACTGATTTATTATTTAATAACATTGATTTTATTAACTTGTATATATGTTAATTATTTTTTATTTATAAATTTTTATTTATTGTATTGACTATTATTGAAAATTATTGGAAATGCACTTATGGCGGCAAAGATCATTTTCTTGACCATATAATGAAAATATGTAGATATTTTTTGAATGACCTTTCTAAAATAGGTAATATAATAAAAAATGTCATGACATACACAATTGTCCCATTAGACAAATGAGTATTTGCATGGAAGAAGAATTTTAAAATAATCTTAAGGCAACAAAATAAAAGCAATAAGGAGATATTCTAGTATTATTATGTTTCTCTAAAAATGGATGAGTTTAATTTTAAATATAAAAATAATACATTATTTAAATATTTGGGTTTGGTGGTGCGGGTTTTCAGAATTATAAACCACAAACAATAAAATTATGAACCGCAGATGTGCAGCACGATTTCGCAGGTACTTATAAATTGTGTTCAGCTCTGGTACACATAAATTCTACAAGCTAAATGAATATTTAGCTCGAAGAACAAATTTTTAAACAATTTCACTAACGTTGCGACAAAATAAAAAGGAATATATAAAAATGGTATAATTTTTTACGGATCCTTAAGGTATTGCGTAATATGCTTTGAGATTTTTCTATTTTATAAATTGTACAAATAGGTCACTATGGTTTTAAAAATTATACTAATAGTTTATTACGTCTAGAAACGCCGTTAGTCAATTGAAAAAATCAAACGATTTAGATTAAATTTTTTAAAAATGACAAAACTACCTCTTTATATAAGTAATGAAACCAAATATAAATAGAAAAAGTTTAGGTTTCCCCTTCTTCTCTAACTCTCCTTCTCTTTTCCTAGAGGTGGCCACGGGCCGAGCCGGGCCACGGGTTGGAGTAGGGAAGGACCGAAATCGGCCCGCCGTGCCGGTGAGCCGTCGGTTACCGGCGGACTACGGTTAACCGGCGGGCCGAATATAGTTGCAGATTACAAAAATCCAGAATATACAATTTCCAAACATTCAAACATTCAAATTAATAACAAATCCAAAATAAACAAATTTTCAGATTAAACAAATTTACAAACATTCAAACTAATAACAAATCTAGAATAAACAAATTTTCAGATTAAACAAATTTACAACATTCAAACCAACAACGAAATAAAAACTCTAAAATTATACTATCAATTACAAGTTACAAACGCTGAAAAAAAAAGAATGAATCAAGGAATGAAAGAAGGAAGAACCACAAAATAAACTTCGATCCATCCTCTTCCACCTTCAAAACCTAGAAAAAGGCGCTAGTCTTCTTCGCATAAAACAATGATAAAAAAGGAGATCTATAGGAGCGGGCAGTGGTGGAGGCAACCAGTACGGAATAGATCTGACAAAACGAAAAAACAACAAAAACAAAATAAAGAGATGAGAGTAGGAGCGGGTGTTGGTGGAGGAACCGGCACAACACAGGCATGGATCTGTGGAGAAAGAAAAACAAAGAGGGAAAATGAAAAAAGAAGATGAAGAGATGAGAAAGAAAAGCAAAGAAGATGAAGAGATGTTTCTGGAATACGAAAGACAAAAAACGAGAAAGAAGATGAAGAGATGTTTTTGGAATATGAAGCGAAGCAGAATAAACATATTTTAAAAGAAATCGTTGAGAAACAAACCAGAGAATTTTGAGTTAAATTTGCAGTTAATCGGCGGTTCAATTGGACGGTTCGGACGGTTCAGAAACGGTTTACAGTTCATAGCGGTTACGGTTCGAAATTTTGTTGAACCTGAACCGAACCGTCGACCGACCAGTTACGGTTACGGTTCGACCAGTCACGGTTCGGCGCCGGTTCAGCCACAGGCCAGACCCGGTGGGCCTAACGGGCCAAACTGGCCCATGGCCTCCACTATCTTTTCCTCCTCTCTTTTCTTCTCTCTACCTTCTCTGCTCAGCCTCTCTTGTATTCTCCTTCTCTTTGTCTTCTCTCTTAATTCTCATCTCTTCTCTCCTTCTTCCTCTTTCAATTTTTTATCTCCTCTTTTTCTCCTTCTTTCCAATCTATTCTCTTTTATTAAAATCAATTAAAATAGAGAGAAGTTTCAACGTTTACAAGCAAGGGGGAGAAAGATATGTAGAAGTGCAATAATGATAATGACAATTACATATTCTTCGTTGAAATTTTGTAGAAAGATCTTATTCTTCACTCTAAAAAATGTATTTTTCTTCTTTTTTTTTTTCTCATTTAATTGTTAAAAATCTGAAGAAAAAACAATAATAGCAATGTTGAGTGGGCAGCTTTTTGTGTGAGAATCCAATTTTTTCCTTTTTTTATTAATATCATGAATTAATTTGTTTTGTTTCCCGTAATCTTTCATCAATTAATTTTTTAGTAAATTCTATACTTTTAAAATATTATTAAATATGTGTTCATCTCCCAAAACATCCATTCCACTTCTCACCAGCGCAAACCCATTTTAATTTTGTTTTATTCTCTCCCTCTCTTATATTCAATTTTGAAACATTAATTGAATGCAACTTTTTTGTCTTCTCAGTCCAATAAATTACATGTCCTTATAAAAAAAAATCATACAACCTGTCTTCCTTATTCTTCATAAGCAGAATTTTTGTTTCAATTGACAATTTAGTATACTTTTTAAATTAAATATATTGCTATTACAATTGCTTGGTTGAGCCTTCTATTATGGAATTGAAAGTATAATTTTAATTGTTGTAATCAAGTTTTTGAATACTCTAATAATGCTATTCTAATATATTTTGCTGCACAATATCATGAATTCATTTAGTGCAGAATTTGTCAATAGTAATGCAAATTTGATGAGTTTTTTTAAGTGCAGAATATGTCAATTTGCTGCACAATTTGATGAGTTTTAGTGCAGAATTTGTCAAATTTAAAAAAGACCTGATAGTATATTAATGTAAAATTTAAGGACCTAAAATAAATAATAGAAAGGGTAATATTGTCATTTTATATCAAGATAACAGTCACTTAACGTTCATTCTGAACGGAAAGACCTATTAGTATAATTTTTAAAACCATAAGGATCTATTTGTACAATTTCCAAAATAGAAAGATCTCAGAGCATATTACGCAATACTTTATAGACCTATAAATAATTATGCTTATAAAAATAGATAATTTTTTATTTTAATTTGAAAAACGGACCTAAGGCGCAAAAAAAAAAAAAAATAGATTCGTTAAATTTTAATAGTTGTACAATAGCTGCTTAATAGTTGTACAATAGCTGCAGTTAAACAATATTCATACAATAGTGATACAAAAACAGTACAACAGCAGTTCAACATTTTTTTTTTTATATTTGTACAATATTAACGAAATATCCTTTTTTACTATTACTTTTATAATGAGTCCATTTTTTAATTAATATAAAAAATAGTTATTACTTTAAAATTCACTAAAATCAAATAACAATTTTTTTTAACATAAAATAAAAGCAAATATAGTTTTTTTTTAACATATTAGTTTGTAGTTTTATTGTAGTACTAAATTGTGCATTATTCACGTGAATACAGAGTGAAATTGAAATTTGAAAACCTTCCTGGAAAGTGTAAATGAATAATAAAAGCTTTATTATTAACTTAAAACACATCGAAACAACGTAAGAAAGGGACATGGTCAATGGTCAAAAGTCTATTACATAATCATCTCATCCAAATGCTTCTCTTCCTTACTTCAATTTCTTTCGTGCTGTCGCTGTGGGCGAGCCTTGCAAAACCGGCAAAGATTATACATAAATAAATGGTCAAAAATAACAACAAAAACAATTGCATTTTTCAACACATTTGTTCTATTTTAATTATAACAAATACAAATATTTCAGCTCTGGTATAATTTTCATCAAAATAAAAATTAAAATATAGTTGAAATTCGATCAAATTATATTATAATTGAGGGTTAGATGTGTCTTTTTTTCAAAATTTTAACAGAAAACGCTCAAAAATTCAATAAAAGTACAAAAATTGTTGGATAGAAACAAAATAAAGTGACAAAATAATTTATTTTATAAAACGAAAGGATAAAATTATATATTACATCAAACACAGGGATAAAAATATAATTTTTTCAAAAATTTATTTATATCCAAATATAATAATTTAAGTTTTCTAACTTTACTTTTCCAGAAATTTATTTTTTAAGAAAATTGAATTCCGGCCGTAGCCAAATCCTATCGCATGTACTTTTTGTTTTTATCATTTTAAAAATATTTATTATTTTTATAAATACAAACTTTAACTTTGTTCTTTTCATTTAAATTATGACTATATGATGTTTTCTAATTAGTTTCAAAGTTTATGGATATTGACTTCCAGTCAAATTAGCCAGCTTGAATTTTTTAATTTTAATTTTTTTTTTCACTAAAACAAAAATATCTAAAGTGCATAGTTTATTTGTTGTTGGCTACACTTTGATGAGTATATATATATATATATATATATTTTTTTAAAAAGTTAATAAACAATAATAATAGTTAGGTAAGCAATAGCTATAACATATAATTAAGTATAGATTAATTAGCTGTATCAAATTTATATACATAGATTTGAAATTAAAATAGAGTTAAGAGTCAACATTCAGTGATAAGGGGCCTGAACTGTTAATGAAAATGCGGTCTCTTCACTTTATTTCAAAGAATTAGATGATTTTTTTAAAAAAATAAGTGGGTTAGTTTGAAATTACAGTTCTTAATTTTTAATTTACAGGATTATTGTCTATTAGCATATGTTAAAAGAATCTAATTTAGATAGATCTCTTGTCTAATTATTTAGATAGGTCCCTTCATCAGATTATATTAGTTTTATTTATTTTTTGTTATAAAAAATAATACTAAGAAATTTAAATTTTTTTTATCCATTTATAAAATAGGCTGATATTTGAAGACGTAAGTAAGACAAAATTGTGCTCTTTTCGGTGATGGCTCTACGAAAGACGAAAGAAGTTGCTTGACATTAGCAAGTTGGCTAATAATTGCTGATTACTGACTTTGTTGGCTTTATGTTCTTAGAATATTAACCAGTACTGATTTTTTTTTTTTTTTACTTGTTCACTGATTATTAAGATTTCATAATTCATTAGGAATTAAAAAAATTAAGTACTTATTTAAATTAAATATTTTCTACCAAAGAACTCATTAAAGCATTGACGTGAGGTGGAGGGAGGTGTTGGATTGGTTGAATTGGTTGAAGATGATTCACAAATTGTTGCTAATGGGTTTGAGTTGAAAAAAGTTGATTAGTCTTATTTTTGTTATCTTTGATTGTAGAATTCTTATAAATGAGTTAGGCATTGTAACCTGTCTGTAAATTTATAATTCAACGAATTAATATGCTTATAATATTGCACAAGTTATTTAGTTTTATACCCGACTTCTGATGTAAAATAGTAGTGCATTAAATTTATATCCTAAACTCTAAAACCTAAACTCTGAATTCTAAAATTTAAACTCTAAAAAAAATTATATAAACAATTTCTTGAGAGAAAAAATGTTGTAGGATATTTATTTTTGAGATAACTCAATAAGTTGAATACTCAATTTAGCTAAATTAGGTTGACATTTTTCCATTATTATGAAGGGAAATTGTCAATATATATATATATATTAATTAGAAAAACTGTGATTAGGGACCATCATTTCACAGTTCCAACCATCCCAATTATAATTGTGACTGTAAAAATTGTAATTATAGATTATCTTAAACTGTAACTGGACCGTTCATGTTTATGTGAAATAAATTTATGATTAACAATAAACCAATTTGTATCATTTTCTATATAATTCAAATCAATGTATGCATTTTTGATCAAATCGGTCCGAATACCATTTAATTGCATTTAAACTCTAATTGCAATTGAAATAAATGATTTATAATTAGAACAGAAAGCATCTAACATCAGATGAGTCAATGCACAAGTGGTTCATGAACTAGAACCAAGAGTTTGTGAATCATAGTCTCCCTTAATAAGGCTTAGTTTATGTGTCGTATCGTATTAATTCAGCGGTAATCACAAAATTAACTAGATTCCATCTGCTGTCACAATTTTTTTTTATATAAAAATAAAGTAAAAATTAATCGATTAGAAAAATAAAATAAATAAAAATAAATTAAACTATCTTAATTTTTATCAAATTTTCTAAGTATACTCCCACAACTAAATACTGAAGTTTTTTGTTAATTATCATTTATCATAATATAATTGGTAAACACTACACTTTTAACCTAGCCATCATTCTCTTCAATTTCTCTCTTAACTTCTCTGTATTTAGTGTTTCTTGGGCTGCTGTTGGTATTTTGACTAGTGATAGCCTCCTTTTCATATTTTATTTTCTAATTTTTTTTGTGTTTTTTTTTATTAAAATTCTAAATCTTGTATTATTTGATTTAGATTCTAATTTATTTTCTCACCTCTGAAATTTTGTTTCCTCTTTAAGATGGTTTGAGTCTCATTTTCTTTAAGATTTGAGTCTATTTCTTTGTAAAATTTGTATATTTTTTGTGTTTTTTTGTCTATTGAAAGTTTGATGAACTTGTCCATGATGTTGAATGCAAATCTAGCATATTTTTTAAAGATTTATCGATGATTTTTTTTTAATTACTTAGGGTTTCCTTGAGTTTTGTTAAATTTAATTTCCCTATTAAATGAAAAATTTCAGTTATTTATAAAAAAATCATTTTATCGTAAAATTAAATTTAATATTTTGACTTTGGTTATTGAATTAAAAATATTATCTGAAATGAATTTACATATGTAAATTAAATGTTAAAACTAAAATTGAAATTGGAGAGAATAGCAATTACATTAATATATAGAATCACACTAAATAATTAAGCTACAGTATTAAAATGGTGATAATAAACAGAGTGAGTCAATAGCATGAAGGTGATTTAAAGAAGCACAACAACCCCACAAACAAATTAAGTAATGGTTTTCTAAATAAAAAGTAGTACAAAGTTTGAAAATCCATATTAATACATATTGTAATTTGTCTTTTCCTTCTTTGGGTGTTCTGAATTTTCTTTTAGCAACCTCATTTACTAAATGGTGATTATTATTACTAAGTAATGATAAATGTATTAATTTATTTATTTTTTCTTTTTTTCTTCCTGCAGGGAATTATTATACTATAATTTGTTTTCTCCTTTATGTCATTTTGTTGTTGTCTATTTTAGCTGTGGTTGATTTTTGGAGTGTGTTAATATATATACTAATGTTTAAAGTTTAACTTATTCTTTTTCTACATTTCTCAATAATTAATTTTTATATAATTAAAAAACATTTAAATTATTACAAAATTAAATAATAAGTATTTAAACGAGTACACACGTACAACGCATGTTAAAAAATCACTAATATATATTTTAAAAATTATGTGTGTGTGAGAATTTTTACATAATATTTTAAAAATTTTGTTTTAGAAAAATAATGATTTTAGTGAGACATAAAAAAGGAATTTATCTTGGATTTAGATTATTTTTAGATTTAAAACATAAAATTATTATAATCTTCTTAATAAAATTTTTACAAAATCAAATTAATTTCTCTATTAACTATACTATAAGAGTATTAAAAATAATTGATTGACTTGTCTTAAAAAAATATATTTTTCTTATATAATTTCAACGGAGTGGGTAACTTATAGCAAATCACCTTAATAAGTCGGTATAACAATTTAATAAGTACATACAAAATAAGTGTAAATACGGTTTTATTCATATAATTTCTCTTTTTGATAACTATTGGAAATAGCACTTGATAATTAATATTTTACATTTTTTTTAAAAAATAATATTTTATATTTTAACCGTCTATGCAACTAAAATTTTGCTAGATTGACTTATAGTTATTAGTTAATAGCTGATAACGACGATTTTTAGGATTTTTTTTTTTTTTTTGGAATTATTGGACTAAACAAGACAAAATTAACTTTATTTGTAATTGAAGTATGAGTTGTGATTATGATACTAATTAATTTGCAGTAGTGAATGTTGTCCTTTTATGTATGTTTGATGGGATGAATAGCTTTTTATGGCTTTCTTCTCAGAAATATGTTTGGTTATTTATGGTCAATTATTGTTTCCCATATCCAATGTTTTCTTGCCTAAGATAATATGGACTTTTGATTTATATGTTTTGTTGCCTTCAGTTGGATCTTTTTTAGAAGTAATAATGTGAAATTTATCTTGTACACAAAAAAAAAAAAAGGAAATTTAGTATTTAGTTTTAAATTACATTTTCACTTTAAATTTTTAGTAACTATATTTTAGGTTTTGAAACAAACAATGAGCTTTTTGTAACAATTCGATCTTTGAATTTAAATTAAAACATTAAAATTTTCAAAATATCTGTTTTCATAGGCTAAAAATTAAATTTTATACTATTTAATTCCTATAAAATATCAAAAAATACTATTTGGTTTTTTCATTTTTTTTAGTAAAATACGTGAAACTTTCAAGGTTTACTAGTAATATAGTGCGAGATTCATGAACAGCCAATTTCAATAATTGGACTTAGAGGTGTGTTAGAATCTTATATCTGTTAGGAATGAAGAGCTTACAGTTAAATATAAAATTAAACAATCTTAAAAATTATTTTTTGTCGGCCTATATACATCAATCACCTCTAACCCAAAAATATCCACCTGTTAGAAATATTTTTAACAGATAGGAAGAGTTGTTGATGTAAGAGATTTGAATAACACTTACCTATATACCGGAAAAATTAAAAAGATGAAATTATTTATTTATTTTTAAATATAGTGTTAATCATTAATTTTGTAACTTTAAAGACTAAATCAATTTTTTTTTTTAAAAAAAAAAATTCGATTCTCAAACCCTTAAAAAATGAGTATTTATTGACGTATTAAAAGATGGAATGTTGTGAAATAATTATGAAGAATATATTACAGAAAAATGACTTGAAAAGCATAAATTGAATATAGGTGATCTCATGTATTTAATCAGCAAGAAATAGAAAATATAGAGTAGAGAAGGAAATGGTTGGTGACATGCATGGTGAGTTTGAAGTTGACTGACATCTTCCTGTTTCCCTTTCTTCAACTTTCACCATTCTCAAATCTTGAATTGGCTGCCTCCATTAGCTAAGGCTTGCATAACCTATGAATTTTCCTGTTGAAAACCTAAATTTAACTTGATATTCAAATATGGCCAGCGGTTTAATAATTTGCATATATCTATTTAAATAATCAACGGTGGCTTAAATAACTAATGTTTTGTTCGTAAATTAGTTGTTTAGATAATTGCTGTTATTAGTTGTTATTTATTAAAAATTAAATGTTAAATATTAAAGAATCAATCTTTTATATAGCAGTTATTTATTTTTAGATTATTTCATGTCTGTTTAATGAAAGTTTCGTAACGATTTTCTTTAAATAATAATTTCTCTAAATTTGAAACTTAATATATCACTAAAATATTTAACTGCTATCTTAAAATTTAAGTTACTAAATGTTTTTTTTTTATTATAAAAAAATAAGGTTTTCTAGCAATTACTTCAGAATATGACCTAATACAATGTAACAACTAACTTTCGGGAGCAGAAACATTTTCAAAATAGATTCAAACTTCACAAGTGTCTGCAAACAATTTACTATTTAAACTTGTTTGATTTGTGACTCAACAGGGATGAGATCCAAATTTTAATATTATATCTTCAACAAATGAAGATAATATATGTATATATATATATTTTTTTTTTTTTTATCACTAGAGCTTTATTTTATTCTTGAAAGATTTGGATTTTCTTGGAAGAATACGCGATTAACGTGTAACCATGTGCTTAAGTACATTTTCCTTTTCTAATTTCCATTACTTTAGATTAACTTTGATAATAGAGAAAGATTCTTAATGATGCAATTATATACATTTTGTTTTTAATTATTAAACAAGATTAATGCTTCAAAAATTTTACAATTGGTTATAAAGAGTTGAAAATGATAAAAATAACTTATAAATTTAATTTAATTAACTGCGACTAATATATCATTTTACTTTTGCTGCTGATGCAAACCAAAGGATAATTTATTTATTTTTTTCTAAAAAAGCAGTAAATAGTTGAAAATAATATTTTAAAAATATGTTTCTCTGCAAACAAAATATAAGGCACGAACGAATCAACAGAATATTGATGAGGACACATTTGGTGTAAAAAGGCATGAGACTTGGCAACTATTGAGGCATGAAATTGGAATATTATGCGGCAGGTAAGCTTTATGATTATTATTATAATTTGATATTTCTTTTCCAAATTCTAATTTGATACTTTTACTTTTATAAAACTGTTAAATGCATCCTTATGTTTTTAAATTTACAACAGTTGATTTTCTATCTATTTATTTTTATTTTAAAGCGGATTAAAGTTTTACTAGAAAATAATTTTATTAAATGTGTGAAAAGTGAAATTATAAAATCATAATTATTTTCCGTTCTAATCCAATACTATTGAAGTAAGAATCTGTAGTTGGTGAGTTAATAAAAAAACCCACAAGAAGTCGAATTTCTCGAAATTGCTAAATTTTTATTTTCCAGTATTTTTTATTATTCATTATTCTAATCAAATCAAGAATCTATAGTTGGTGATGTAATAAAAAACGACAAGTAGTGGAGTAATTTTACATTATAAATATCATCAGTCTCTTCAATCCTATTCTACCCAACAAAAGAAAAAGAATACAAAGCAATTTAAGCCTATTTTTCTTTCTTTTCTTAACCAAAAATGGCTCCAGCACTTGCAGATTCAACCACTGCAACTTTTGATCTCACAGATTTTGTAATAAATCAATGTAATGGTGTTAAGGGTCTTTCAGATTTAGGCCTAAAAAGCCTTCCAATACAATATATCCAACCCCAAGAAGCACTTATCAATATTATTCCAAACGAGTCAATTCCTGTTATTGACATGTCCAATTGGGAAACTGATCCCAAAATTGCAGAATCAATTTGTGATGCTGCTGAAAAATATGGGTTCTTTCAGTTGATTAATCATGGTGTTCCAGTTGAAGTACTTGATGGTGTTAAGGACGCGACACATCGTTTCTTTGGATTGCCTGCTGCTGTTAAGAGGAATTTTTCGAAAGAACGTTCTTCAAGTAATAATGTTAGATTTGGGACAAGTTTTAGTCCTGATTCTGAAAAAGCTCTTGAATGGAAAGATTATCTTAGCCTTTTTTATGTTTCTGAAGATGAAGCTTCTGCATTATGGCCTTCTGAATGCAAGTAAGAATAATTTTCAACTCTTTCTTTTATTTCTTTTAACAAACAAAGTAATTTTTTCCCATAATGTGAGAAATTATTGTACCATGAGAACGAATATGTCAACAATTGATTTATACGGCAATATATATATATATGTGTAGTTAGTTTATTACTAATATATTGCATATATATATAAACACAATCCAATTTTTGAAATATATAATAACATTCATTCCAAAATTATTGATGTGGTTGGGTACGAAGGAGATCAACAATATTATTTAAATAATTAAGTTTTTATTTTTTTGACTCAGTATTTGCCAGAGATTTGGTATTCAACACCTACTATATCTTTGTCTATTCTTTCTATTGTCCAAAAACTTTGAATTTAGAATACTCAAATTAAATTTTGAAAGATAATTGATCGGACATGAAAAAGAATAAATTTTTAAAAATTCAAAAGTCCTAACCACCTTACGCTTGGAAAAGCAAAAAAAATTGTGACAATTTTGACCCAGAATATTATGTTTTTCAAATTATTTAGATTAATTTGGAATACACAATAATTGAATGGTTTAGTTGTTAAGCACATGATTACATGAAACACGAGCCTAGCCGACCAAGGGATTAGTATATATCTTCATGGACTTATTTAAAATTAATTTTCATTTGTCTTGTCACTTTGTAGCACTACATATAAGACTAAACTCAACATCGGGTGGTGGACCCATAAATAATCCATGACTTTCTGGTATCCTTTGAAAGTCAACACTCCCCCAAAAGATACTTATAATTAATAGTATTTTATCTTATTACTGTAATTTGACTAATCAATAATCTTTCTTTTTTTTTTTTGTTGCAGGGACGAGTGCTTAGAATACATGAAAAGATCAGAAGTACTATGCAAGAAGCTTATGGGTGCACTAATGGCGAAATTGAACGTGAAAGAGATAGATGAAAAGCTAGAATCTTTATTAATGGGTTCAAAAAGGATTAACCTTAATTACTATCCAAGATGTCCAAATCCTAATCTTACAATAGGTGTAGGACGCCATTCTGATGTTTCTGCACTTACTTTCCTTCTACAAGACGAAATCGGAGGACTTTACGTTAGAGTTAACGAAGGAAAAGGCGAAGAAGATGGATGGGTTCATGTTCCTCCGATTGAAGGGTCACTTGTTATTAATGTAGGAGATGCTCTGCAAATTCTTAGCAACGGTCGATATAAAAGTATAGAGCATTGTGTGATTGCCAGTGGAAGTAGAAACAGAATTTCAATTCCAATTTTTGTTAATCCAAAACCAAGTGAAGTGATTGGTCCTTTGCCTGAAGTTCTTGCTAATGGAGAAAAGCCTAAGTATAAGAATATTTTGTATTCTGATTATGTTAAGCATTTCTTTAGGAAGGCCCATGATGGAAAAAAGACAGTTGAATTTGCTGCTATATGATTATTAGTATTAATTTTTATTTTATGTAAGGTCATTGTTAATGCTGTAATCATAAAATCTTTAGTGAATAAATAATATGATAATTTCAACAAATAAAATAATACAGTGTATATATAATTTTTTTCATAATTTAAACATTATTAATGCGTTATACTGTGACTAAAGAGTATGATTTTGTATAGTTTTATTCTAAAAAAAAAATTTTTTTTTGAAATTATTTGAAGTTGATCAGTATAAATTTTTTACCTAAAAAATGTAATAAAAATAATACAAAGCTAATTAATTAATGTTTGAATGATTTACTAGCTCTTTATAATAAATTAATAATAATATGCTGTATATTTATTTATCAATTTATCATATGCTATATTTGATGATCAATGTTATTCAACATACTATTAGAATTCGGTAGTGAGAATTTCACCATACTTATTAATATTATCCAACTCAGAATACTTATTAATATTATCTGACTCAAATTTATTATATAATGAAAAAAAAAATTCAGTAGTTGGAAATGATAATTTTGTTGAAAATAAAAAGAATATAGTATGTGGGATAGAATATATATTATTTTTATTGTAAATAAGGAAAAAAATAGGAGTAAGAAATATAGAAAAAATGGAGTATGGGTCAAAAAGAAAAGGAGAAGGAAAATGCATTACATTACAATTTCTTCCTCCTCCATAGATTAAGGCGACTAAATACAGGAAATTCATCCCCTCTTCAAGATGTAGTTGAAATTTTATCATCAAATTACAATATTTAATCTCTTTTAAGTAATAGTTAGCACATGGGATCAAATTATATAAATATTGAATGATTTCCAACATAACTTCACTTTTGAGATCCGTTCAACAAATTGATTTGATTGTTTGAAAATAAAATTTAATATAAAAATTTACTTAATTGAAAATTAATTTAAGACTAAAATAATTATACAAAATTTGAAAGTAACTATAGTACTAGTTTTACCATATAAACTTATTTTAAATGCAAATGATATAATTAAAACTTCTAAAGCAATAAATTGAAAATATTAAATACAAGAAACACTTAAATAAATAAGAAACAAAATTTAGAGTCAGAATTTTGCCTCTCAAAAGGATCTATCTGGCTCGAATGAAAATTAATCTGAATGTGATTATGATTTGAAAGTTTTGTCCACAACTAGAATATGTCGAGAGGATAATAAAAAATTTAGAGTAGTAAAATTAAAGAATATAGGGATAGAGAATTGCAAATAAATGTATTTTTGAGACCTATGTCCATTCCTCATGGACTAACCTTGATATCTCTTCACTATGGACTCTAGCGGACAAGAGCCAAAGCCAAATAATACATCCCTATAAAATTCTACAGACTATATGATAATTTTTGTAAAAATCAACAAAATTTGATTCATTAGAGGTATAAAATGTACCTAATCTATTTCAAAAGACAAAAATCATAAATGTAGCGACTTGACGAGGATTTGGTGGCGTGCTACCAGACTATTGACTGCATCAAAGTCAATTTTATTTTTGGTAGCTTACGTCTTATTCAGGAAAATGCATTTTATTTTTCTTTTAATCCTTCATCTCATAAATTATTTACTAAATTGTTTGCATATTTAATTTATTATAGAGATTTTACTATTATAAAGTAAACATATATAAAATATTAACATTACTCATGAAATTTGAGCTTACTGTATGAACAATAAATTATTCTATAGTTGCAAAAATTGTACAGAATCAATAAAAACATAATTGTTACAAATTTGTTAGAGTTAGCATGAGATATTAAGGAAGAGAGCCTAATTACAATTTGTTTAGTGGGAAATTGGGTTCGGAGTACCATTTATGACTTTGACTTGTCAAACCCATTCATTTTATTTTCTCAACCAACCAATAAATTGATTCCTCCAAAAGATAAAAAGGAGGCACGCAGGAAGTTGCATGTTTTTCTTAAAGAAATTAAATTAAAAAATAAATACGATAGAAATCCACACATGTTTTAATTTAATCATCCAAGAAGAAGACCCTATAAATAGCAACGTTAATGGCTTCATTACCATCATCTCTGCTATCTTCCTTTTCTCATATTTTCTTTTTTTTACTCACAAGTTTCATTTATTTGAAGAAAAAAAATGGCACCAACAATGTCTTTTGATTCCTTTGATCTCAATGACTTTGTGATTAACAAAGGGAATGGAGTAAAGGGTCTTTCTGATTTGGGTATCAAAAGTCTTCCAAAGCAATACATTCAACCCCAAGAAGCATTGATTAATGTAATACCTCAAGATTCAATTCCTGTAATTGACATGTCCAACTGGGAAAATGACTCTAGAATTGCAGAATCAATTTGCGATGCGGCAGAGATTTATGGGTTCTTCCAGTTGGTTAACCATGGTGTCCCTCTTGAGGTTCTTGATGGGGTTAAGGATGCTACACATCGTTTCTTTGGATTACCTGCTGAAGTTAAGAGGAATTATTCAAAGGAGCTTTCATCAACTAACAATGTCAGGTTTGGCACTAGCTTCAGTCCTGATGCCGAGAAGGCTCTTGAATGGAAAGATTATCTGAGCCTCTTTTACGTATCTGAAGAAGAAGCTTCATCCTTGTGGCCTTCAGCATGCAAGTAATTACTTTCAAACTCAACTCTGTTGCAATTTTATTTTTATTCTTTTAAAATGAAAAGTGTGATTAATTCTAGATTTTCCTGCACAGGAGCGAATGTTTGGAATACATGAAAAGGTCGGAAATCCTGTGCAAAAAGCTGATGGGTGCTCTAATGGAGAGGCTGAATATTAAGGAAATTGATGAAAACAAAGAATCTTTATTAATGGGTTCAAAGAGGATTAATCTTAACTATTATCCAAGATGCCCAAATCCTAACCTGACAGTAGGAGTAGGCCGCCATTCTGATGTCTCCTCTCTCACATTCCTTCTACAAGACCAAATCGGAGGGCTTTACGTGAGGATCAACGAAGGAAAAGGAGAAGAAGATGGATGGGTTCATGTTCCTCCAATTGAAGGATCACTTGTTATTAATGTAGGAGACGCTCTACAGATTCTAAGTAATGGTCGGTATAAGAGCGTGGAGCACTGTGTGATTGCTAGTGGAAGCAAAAACAGAATTTCGATCCCTATTTTTGTTAATCCAAAGCCGAGTGATGTGATCGGACCATTGCCTGAAATTATTGCAAGTGGAGAGAAGCCTAAGTATAAAAACATTCTTTATTCTGATTATGTAAAGCATTTCTTCAGGAAAGCTCATGATGGCAAGAAGACCGTTGGATTTGCTGAAATATGAGCCTTCTCCTAAAAATGTAATTTCATTCTTTTTTTTCTAACGTTGTTTTATGAGTAAATTATATTTGTAATAATATTTTCTCTTGTTGTAGAATGTATTTTTACTGAGCATATATTGTATTAATTTTTTTAAGGAAATATATTGTATTAATTAAAATTTCAGTGAACTTTAATACGAAATTCAATAAATATTTTTTTTTTTTCAAATCGCACGGTAATTTGTATGTATTAAGTTCCAAGATCAATTTTAGTGGATCGTAATTTATAAAAATTGACTCTGTAATATAAATTTTGTATAACTATAAATTCAACGGTATAGATGAATTTTGTGTCTAATTTAAAATACGGAGTCAAAAAAATGCGATATTTTGAAATTGATTCTAGAATTCGATAAAAAACAATTTGACATGTTATTTGGAAATAAAAAATAAAAAAAATTGATTGTCTCGAAAATTACTCTAGATTTTGTGTTAAAAAAATAGATAGAAAAGAATTATCTTTCTTTTTCTCATTTTTTTTTTTAGATTTCAAAGGGTATGTGATTAGCATGTTAAACAGTAGGAATTATTCATGTAGTAGAATGTTAAACATACCAGTCAAATAAAGATATTATCCTTATTATGGCTAATAACATCTTTTTGCCCCTTGTATTTTAAGTTTGGATTTTTGGGCTCTCATTATTTTAGTGGTCTTAAAATATCATTATATTATAAAAATGTTTTCATACACACCCTTCGTCCACAAGAGAACAGAGAATGTTTTTCAAACAAACAGTAATGCATGAAGGGCTATTAAAATAGTAAAACCTCGTAGTTTTGAAAGAATTTAAAAAAGAAAACTTAAACTTCAGGGATCTTTTTAAAATTAAGTTATTTAGGCATTTCTACAAACAGGTTGTGGGCTCTCGGCAATATCAGCATAAATCCATTCTCACTCATCTTTTTCAATCTTAGCAATCTATCACAATCACAATAGCATTGAAAATCACAACCACCACCCAAGAAAAGAGTTGAAATCCAAACAATAATTCCTGTAAAGTTTCAACTTCAATTCGAAATCATTATTTTTTTTTTTGGGTAATTAAAATAATTCAAACACACAAGCACTCCAGCTAAAACCACCACGAAAAAATAAAAACCACGGCGCCTCCGACCGTATGCAAAACCATGGCTGGCCGTCGCCGCAATAACCGCCATCACCATCATTTTACTTTGAGCCTGTTAAAATTTCGCCATAGGGAAATTCATGGCATTAGCGAATAACTGAGGTTTCATCCAAATTGATTATATTCCGGCCGCTTTTGAAATTAATTTCGTCTGTCAGATCAGTAGCAAAAGCAGAGTTGTCGTTGCGCCTAAAATCACCCATGATTTATGTAAATAGATTCCAAGCATATATCATTGTCCTATTCCATAAGCTTTCATTTTTATCTCTCGTATTTTATACATTAGTTCCTGATTTCCAAAAAGAAAAAATCAAAATAAATTGAGTAAAGAGTAATGCTTCAGAACCTAAATTTTGATGGGCACTAGCAGTATACTCAAGCATCGAGAAGTAGAATTATCCCAATAAAAGTCTAAGGTTATGCACAATGTCACTCGGGACCAATTCAAATAATATATTTAAACAAATTTAGTTGAATTTGTGATGTTTGATTATATATGCAGGCAAAAGAGATGGAAAGTGGAAGTAAGGTGGAAGTGAGTTTATGAATGTAATTGGTTCTTGGGATTATAAAGTTTGTTTGGTTCTGAAGTTTTTGAAAAGAAGTGGTAACTGAGTTTCTTTGTGCTGGTTGTGGTGCAGGTTGAATTGCACACCAGGCGTTTGAAGAAATGCCTAAATGAGAAGCAAGAGAAGATGACTTAATTTCAAAATGATCCCTGAAGTCTTAGTTTTTTCTTTGTTTAATTCCTGCAACACGACATCGTTTATAGGTGGGAGACACAAATAGTATATCTATTTTTAATAGTACATAGGTATTTTACGACTACCAATGCAGGGGGCAAAAGATGCTATTGGACTCCTCATTATATATGTTGGAGAAAATGAACTCCAAACAAAAAATTAGTAACAGAGAAGTTGTTTGGCTGACATAATAATTGAAGGATGATAGGGAGGGCGACTCGCTAATGGGCCCGGGTCCACTTTCTACTCTTTTTTTTCAAATTTTTTAAATTTAAAATTAAATTATATATCATATTTAAACAGGTCGGAAATTAATTTTAATGAAATGCAACTTAAAATACCAGTTAAATTGAATTATTTATAAAGAAAGTTTACATTTTTCTTCATATATTTTAAAAAAATAAAAATTCCTTGTATTTTTTAAATAGATTATTTTATCATTTGTTTTATTTTCGTTAAAAAATTATGTACTGTTAATAATTTTTTTTTAAAATAATATAGTTAATAATTATTAAAAATCAATTTAGATGATCGAATATTAAAATTTTTTTTTATTATTCTTAAATTAAAGGATTAAGCTATAAAATGTAATTTCCTTAAAAATATAAATTTAGAAACGTTCCCGCTCAGACCTAGTACCACAATACTGCCTCCCGGAATTGACGTTTGGCGGCAAAAGTTGCCGCTAAATTCATTAAATTTATATTTCTTTTAACCTAACGCAAAAAAGCTTCCCGGAAAGGAGTTGCTGCCGTCTAGACGCGCAGTGCTTGAAAACAATCAACAACCCATTGTTACCTCCAAAAATAAATAAATAAATAAATAAAACATTATTGTCGATTACTTGTCTGAAAATATTACAATTTGCGAATAAGCAAATTGGTGGTTGAAGAGAAACTAATTACAAGTAATCATTGCATGTTGGGTAAAAAACAAAAACCTTAAGTTAATAAAACTCTATATGTATTCTTTCAACCATGATTTATAGAATTCGTCACTTAGTCTCCTTTTTTCTTTTTTCTCCATATTTCAACCGTAAATAATGATTTAAAGAATCCAACGTTTTATGAGTTTTTATTTTTAAGGAAATTACATTTTACATTTAGATCCTTTAGTTCAAGGAAGAAGAAAGACACTTTAACATTTCATTTTTTAATTTGACTCCTAATCATTTTTATGTATATTGCTTAATGAAAATTAATAAAATGACATAATTGTCAAAAAAAAAAAAAAATTGAGTGATAAATAGCTTATTTAAAAAAATACAATGAGATTTTTGATTTTTTTTTTAAATCTAAGGAGGAAAATGTAAAAGTTCTATATCTATAATATAAAGTCAAATCTGAAAATTGTGATCCATTAAAATTAATTCCAAGACAATATATATAGACTATATATATAATTTAATTTCAAAATAAAAAATAAAAAAAATAAGAAAGCAGACTTGTCCCATAATTTTCAACCAAAAATACTCCTAACTTGATAATACTAACCAATTTATCATTTGTAATATGTATGATCATTTTACTTTCAAATTATTTTTATGATATATTTAAATTATTTAGAATAAATAATTTAAATTATTTATGTCAGTTTCGTTTAATTTAATTCTATTAATATTTTAATTAACTTAAAATATATTTTTCAAAAAAATAAATAATTTATTTATACATATTAATTTTATTTAATTAAAGTACATCATATATATTTTTTTTTAAATTGCATATTATTCCTTGTGGGTGCTATCGGATAATAACTTTTGTATTAATCACTCTTGACAACAAAAGTTGTAATAGTTTGATATTCTATTTTTTTTTTTCATGTTAATCATATTTTTTATGAAGAACACAATAATTTCTTAATTTTAATTCTCATAATATTTATTGAATAGAAGAAATATCGAACGAGTACGTTAAGCAAAAATTTATTCGACTGTCTTACGATTGTGGTTGTTTTCAAGGTTTAAACATTATTCTTAACCATTCAATTACTTTTATTGATTTTAATTTTTAATTAAATATATAATTTAACAAAAATATACATTAAATTAAATAAAGATGAGATAAGTAATTTAAATTATATTATTCTAAATAATTTAATTATACCATAAAATAAATATAATTTGAAAATAAAATGAAGGGAAAAAAAGATTTTTATATATTTACAAGTTTAAAATTACGATGAAATCAGTTAATATTATCAAGTTAAAAGTATTTTTGGTTTAAAATTGAAAAGAGGTGAAATTTATTAAAGTATTATGAAAAATATTAATTTCAAAAAATGTGAAATTATTACAGATATTTTGAGGTAATTTTAATATTAAGAAAAATATTAATTTCAAAAAATATGAAATTATTACAGATATCGTTATTTTTGTTATTTTTGATACAAAGTTGAAAATATTTTAAAATTATTACTTGGTACCAAAATTATAACATTAATTAGTTTAAGGATATATTTATATTTTATCACTAAAACAATGTTCCAGAAGTAAAAAAGAAAAAACTTAGAAATGTATTTTTGACATATAATCAAACAATGAAAAAAAAAATCATTTTAAATGATCATATTTCAGCAAATCCAACGGTCTTCTTGCCATCATGAGCTTTCCTGAAGAAATGTTTGACATAATCAGAATAAAGAATGTTTTTATACTTAGGTTTTTCTCCGCTCGCAATAATTTCAGGCAAAGGTCCGATCACGTCACTCGGCTTTGGATTGACGAAAATAGGAATCGAAATCCTGTTTTTGCTTCCACTAGCAATCACACAGTGCTCCACGCTCTTATACCGACCGTTGCTCAGAATCTGTAGAGCGTCTCCTACATTGATAACAAGTGATCCTTCAATTGGAGGAACATGAACCCACCCATCTTCTTCTCCTTTTCCTTCGTTGATCCTCACGTAAAGCCCTCCGATTTGGTCTTGTAGAAGGAATGTGAGAGAGGAGACGTCAGAATGGCGGCCTACTCCTACTGTCAGGTTTGGATTTGGGCATCTTGGATAGTAGTTAAGGTTAATCCTTTTCGAACCCATTAGTAAAGATTCTTTCTTTTCATCAATTTCCTTAACGTTCAGCCTCTCCATTAGAGCACCCATCAGCTTCTTGCAAAGGATTTCTGACCTTTTCATGTATTCCAAACATTCGTCCCTGTATAGGAAAATCTATAATTAAGCACACCGTTCATATTAAGAAAACAAAAATTAAAATACAGCAGAGTTGAGTTTGAAGTAATTACTTGCATGCAGAAGGCCACAAAGCAGAAGCTTCTTCTTCAGAGACGTAAAAGAGGCTGAGATAGTCTTTCCATTCAAGAGCTTTCTCCGCATCAGGACTGAAGCTTGTCCCAAACCTCACATTATTAGTTGACGAAAGTTCCTTGGAATAATTCCTCTTAACTTCAGCAGGTAATCCGAAGAAACGATGAGTAGCATCTTGAACCCCATCAAGAACCTCAAGAGGGACGCCATGGTTAACCAGCTGGAAGAACCCATAATTCTCTGCAGCATCGCAAATTGATTCTGCAACTTTGGGGTCAGTCTCCCAGTTGGACATGTCAATTACAGGAATTGAATCTTGAGGTATTACATTAATCAATGCTTCTTGGGGTTGAATGTATTGCTTGGGAAGGCTTTTGATACCTAAATCGGAAAGACCCTTTACTCCATTCCCTTTGTTAATCACAAAGTCATTGAGATCAAAGGAATCAAAAGACATTGTTGGTGCCATTTTTTTTCTTCAAATAAATGAAATTTGTGAAATAAACACTTAGAAAAAAAACTATGAGAAAAGGAAGATAGCAGAGATGATGGCAATGAAGCTATTAAAGTTTGCTATTTATAGGGTCTTCTTCTTGGATGATTAAATTAAAACATGTGTAAATTCTATTGATTAAGTTTAATTTGTTTAACCAACCCATGTATGCAACTTCCTGCCTTCATCATATCTATCACGTTTTCTCTTTTGGCGTGGCACAATAAAATTAAAAAAAATGCATAGGTTTGACGGGTCAAAGTCTTACTCTGTACTCCCCATCCCACCTTTTTCTCTTCCTATCATAATCCCACTATTTGCTAATGTCATCCGCCAACCTCATATTTCATTTAAGGGATATTTGAGTATTAATCTAATGTTCTAATCTAACTATATTTGTTTAAAAACAAGTTACTGAAATATTTTTCTTTTAGTGAAAATTCTGTAGCAGAAATGTAGATAATAAAATTTAAAACTCTTCAATTTTTCTTTTGTGAATTTTTTTAAAATTATTTTATGCAATCTAATTATCGATCAGATTACCATTTTCTGGTGAGAAAAATAGTAATTTTTTGTCAAATAAAAGTGTACTAATCATTAAATTATCGTTTAGTAAATAATGCTCCTACATATAAAGAAGTTAGTATTTTGATTTATAACTTATTTTCAAACTTGTTTGATGTTAAATTTCTCATGACTTCTTTTAATTCAATGTCTTTGTCAGAAGTTTATGTGCTTATTTTGAAGTTCAGATGTCTGTTATACCAAGTTTATAATTCTAATCTATGTTGGTATTTTCTATAAAAAAAATAAATTTTTTTGCTTTCGTTTTAAATTATTGGAAAAATAATATCTCATTTGCTTTTAAATATAGAATTAGAGAATTCGAATTTTACCTATTGTCTTATTAACAGGTAAATTAATTAACTTGGAGTAGGATAATTATGAAAATAATAATACAATGTACAAAGCATGTAATGGAGTCCACCGTGAAAAAAGAGTATGATTGGTGTGATCTAGCCAGCGAAGCCATTATTATTATGGAATTTAAAATGAAAAAAACTAAGGGCTAAACCCATTAGTATGCAAATTTTCTTTCAGTCATTCCATTGGCCTAAACTAATTCCAACTTGCTATTTAGTTTGGGTATGATATTGACTTTAAATTTAAGTATTATAGTATAGCAACCAGGTCAAGTTTTATTAGTTTAAAATGTGTTAAAAATATTATATGCCCAGCAGGTGAAGCCAAGAGAAAAATTATACTTATATGAAGAAATTACAACATGTCGAAATTCATTGCATCTTTAAATTTTACGTAATTAACGTATTCTAGTCGCCCTCCTCAATCTGACCATTCAGGCCTACCTTTGACGTACAATATTTGCATTCATCCTCATATTTCCATACTCCATTTTACAGTGAGTTTGTGGGTTTAAACCATATTATGTACGCAACTATTTTAAAATTTGAGATCAAAGTTTTACATTTCAAAATAGATCTATTAGGCTCTGAACGTCTGTGGTTAATAAAAAAATTAAACAACTACAATTTTATCATCTGTGTCCTATCCGGCTCCAATACGGATTAATGGGCACATGTGATTTAGTAACTGAAAATCAAATGATTAATATTTTAAAAAATCAAACAACTACAAATAGAAATATATTGCTAATGATCTCTAGCTCTAGCATAGATAACTTTGAACATTGTAATAGTAAAATTGATCTTTTAATCTCTCTCATAATAATAATATCTATTGTGGGAAAAAAGTAAATATATTATAGTCCAAAATAATTACAATTCAAGAAAAACACACATTCTTTTTTATTATTTTTTATAGATTAAAGTGAGTCAGTCAGAGAATCGAGAATGGATAAAAAGAAAGGAACACCAGAAACCTATTCATGCTGCCATTTCCCGACTAATCAACACCATGAAAATGTAGACCAGATGTCAGCGAGTCTAGGTTACCTATATCTTCATAGATAAATGGCCGGAAGGGAGATAAATTGCTGAAAAGGTTTTAGAACCTTCATAGTCTTTGCCACTGTTAGCACCATTTTCAGGCCCTTTCTATTTTTTTATTTTATGTTACTTTTATAATTTTTTCGTTAGATTTTGAAAACCATAATACCCTCACCTTTAACCTCTAGCAGTAACAAAATAGCCAGAAAATTCTCTACACTACTAGGAATGCAAGAAATCTTGCACACTGGAATTCTAAAAACATCATCATCATTTTATGGTTCTTCCCCATTTGACTAGAAATGACCAAAAAGGTTTTCTCTTACCAATCACTGAAAATAGCAACAGCACCGAAGATGGATTACATAAAAAAAACAACTCTTGGCCAGAGGAATGAATCGATGTGCTCCCTACCATTGGAGCATTATTGGAATCCCTGAAAAAGGCCGCCAAATTTTAGTCGATTTCATATGGCAGCGGAATGGAGAGAGCAATTGGTGATATAGGGATTGCAAAAGCACTAGCTTCCCGAGTATTGCCAATTTCACCGATATAAGAATCTAATGGAAAATGATTAAAAATCTAAAATTAACCAAAAAAAAAAAAAACAATTTAATAAGTAAAAAATAAAAAGAGTGAAAAAACAGGATTATGTAAAAAATTATAGGATAAAATGAGAAATTAGACTAAAAATTGAGTCTCAACTTGTTATTCATTTTGTTGCTGTCCTTATCTATTATTTGACTAATCTAATCCTTCAATAGAAAGAAAAGAATATCACTACTTAAGAATTCAAAGTCGGGAATCCATTTCCAAGTTGAAATTAATGACAGCTGAAATATGTGTTTTATATTGAATGACCGTCAGCCTTTTTTTTTTCTTTATTATTTTTTATACAAAAATTTTTAAACTTATTAAAAATTATTAACATTTTAATCGATTACAATGCTAAAACAATTTGAAATGTTATTACAAACTATAGTTTCCTTAGCAATAAACTTTTATAATTATTTATTCAAATGAATAAAAACCATTTTCAATTTAATTGTCCTTCGTATTCTAATTAATTTAATTAAGGTCGAGAATATAATCAATACTTTCTTTATTTCCGTTTAACAATTTTTTTTTTAATTATTGGGAGGAGACAATTTGTCTCAACAAGATATGATTTAAGAATGGATTTAATATTATTTAGTAACTCATTTTTTAAACTGAATTAATAAATTGACCATTTTTACAAGGCTATGCATGTATCTCGAGGATCAGACCAAATTGGTGTCGGAATCAATTTTTTTTTTTATGTGGGTCTAGTTCTGATCCCTACTTTTTAATTTTTAATTGACGACCTGAAGTGTTTTTCATGATGAGTTGATCGTCCCACTTCTTTATTCTTTTCACATTATTGATTATATATTTTGCACCCATTAGTTATGTCTTACATATTTGTCTGTAATAAATAGTCTTCAAATTTTTTTTTTTTTTAAACTAGATATTCATATAGAATAAAAACAAAATAGTACCATTAAAATTAAAAAGAGAGAAAACTATTTAAATTAAGAGCACTGATAGCAGGTGTAGGGAGCACCATTGGGACAACTAGGTGATCCTCCTCTTTTTTTTTTTTTTTTCCTTATGCAGTACTAAAATTAATTTTTGCAAATCATAATTTTGTAATTGTTATTAATGCACGTGTAGACTGCTATGGGCTCTTTTTATAATTTTTGTTTAGATTGATTATTTAAAAAATATAAAAGTTGCTTTACCAACCCATTTTGCTCAATTTCCTGCCTTTTTCCAAATTATGATTAATTGAGACTTGGAAATAGTCTTTTTGTATTATATAATCTGTCCAATTGCTTTTCTTAATTTAAATCCCAAATTGATTTTCTTTTTTGTTTAAAAGAGGTATCACTAAATGGATTTCCAAAAGGATTAAGATTTTAATATACACATCCTTCATAAGAATTTATGTGAATCAACTTTGAATGTCGAAATTTAAAAAAAAAATTAACAAAAAAAAAAGTGTAATCTCACTGTATGAAAAGCATAAACATTTAGCTGAGATAAAATAAAATTGTATATAAAAAAATATTACATCTTACTATATGCCAGAAATTAGGATGACACGTTAGACTAAACTTTTAAATATATACTAAAAGTATATTAAAAATCATAAAACATGTGAATGTAAATTTGCTAATAAACAACATTATCTAGACATTATTAAAGTTAAATTAAGTAATTTTATATGAGTAAACGTGATTACAAATAGATAATAATAATAATAATAATAATAATAATAATAATAATAATAATAATAATAATAATAATGTAAGTGGTAGAAGGGAGTGGGAGGTCGCAAAACAGGGGGCTAGGGGCCGTCTTTTCTCCTACTGAAGAGAACGCCAGGTTTGAAAATGTATTTAATGAAACTAAATACTTAGCATAAGCATAATTACTCTTTCATTAACAAATATGTTTGTTACGTTTGTTCTCTCGTACCTATCCGCAGGTGTGGTAGTACTGTTATGACTTGTATGTTCGGTGGCGGCGGCGTCACTTTCTGTTTTCTAAGTCTGAGCCACCAATCCCAAGTTACTGTTACATATAGGCCTACCAAATTCTAATTCTAACAGAAGAACTAACGATTTCGAACCTTCAAGATATGTAAAATATCAAACGAAGGTATTATATCACTATTAAATTAAAATCTGGAATTTTTGTAAGCTGTAGTTGCGACAAGTCACATCTAAGTTAGGACCTACAATTGAAAATTTGTCATAGAAATGGCTAGAGATGTTATTGCTTGTCAGCCTCATAAGATGTCTTTGTTACTTTATTAATGAAGCCAAGTAAATGGTACAAGATCCCAATGTCATGGACTCATGGCAAGGAATTTAGAACTCCAGATTACTTTGCCATTTTCAAAAGTTGGTCACAGACTGCATAATAGGACACTATTTCTGCATTTTATTGTATGATCAATGCCTGCAGCAAAGTGCATTACCCTGCCGATCCATTCTTGTCATCAACAAAAGCCGCTCTTGACTTCGACTTAAAGGTTCTTGGATGTTATTCGTATAAAATTTAGCCCCAGAACACTTCTTCCAGTGAGCATTCTAGCTGCCACTAATCCTACAGCTAAAGTTGCTCCGAATAAAGTATGTAACCTCACACAGTAATACTTTGCCATGAAAATCTTCCCTTTGTCCTGAATGAGTAAATTCTCTATAGTAAGGCAATGTATTAACATTTCACAAATTTTAAGGGAATGATCAAAGGTTACCTTGTGATTTTTCTCAACATATCTAACTACAAGATTTCCCATCGGTATCGTCAGGGCACAAAGAAGCTGCAATAATGACTATTCGGTTAAAGAACAAAGCAATGAAATTGTTGGTTAAAATGATAGACTACGAAAAATTAAGAAAAGAGGGTTTCAAAAGGAAGGAATTCATTTGCACTTACTAGGCAAGTGACGGGAAGAGCCCTACATAGTCCGAAAGTGAATAAAAGAGAGTAGAGAGTGAATACGGCTGCTTTCACTGCACGAGAACCTCTTTCCGTGCCAAGTCTAACCTGTACAGAAATAAGAAGTTAAAAGGTTCTAACTTATTAGTTAAAATTTACCAAAAAAGTAATGCTAAGTCAATGTTACACACCAGAGGGGAAATTTTTCCGACAGCTTTATCACCTTCTATCTGATGCAGTCAGTTCATATACAAACACATCAAAACTATATTAAAGAAATATCCAACCAAAAGAATAAGAGAAAAATCACACAGAGATACTACTTGGTGAAAGTGACTACAAAAGAGGATTAAAGATGTTGTTAAGCCAACAAGTAGTGATACAGAAAAAATCGTGCCGGATAGAGGAAGACGGGTCATATCACTGCCAAAATATACCGTAATCGGTGTTAGCAATGCTGCAAAACTTGAATGAGAATATGCAAAACAATTGAAGGCTGGTGTTATTACTACAGGAAACTTAGAGAACCTTGAACTGCCCAACAACAGGTAAAATGCTGTAGTAGCGAATGGGCCAAATGCTGAAAAGCACAAGGGTTCCCCCAATCCTTGGTAACTTAACCGGAATGGTGGGCACTGCACAGATAAATATTACATATGTTACAGCAATTTCCAACAAATGAAATTGACATTTTCAAATTAGTTCAAGTAAATAAAGACTTTCTGTACCTGATATATATAACCACAAAAGATTGAGCATGCCAGCAACAAGATTGCTTGCACACTGCCTACTCTGAGAGATGTCCATGTTAGCCCAATGAAACCAAGGACCAGCGAAGTGTAAGCTGCAACAAAGGTTCCTGAACGGCTTTCCTTACCCATAGCAGAGGATATTTAGTCAAATCTTAATTACTGATTTCTTCCAAAGATGAAAATCCTAAAAATTAAAAAAAATTAAGATTCAGTAACTTGATCGGAGAGTTGAACAACTAACCTGCCAACCAAGTTTACAACAGATTCTTTCTTGTCCTTATCTGCTCCCGTATCGAAATCATATACATCGTTGCTGTCCATGGAACAGGTATTAGAACTTTTAGCAGTTCAATATAAGCATTTTTTACACAGTTCCATCACAAGATCATCACTTGTTCAACAAATATGCATTGTTTACTTTGGTAAAAATGAAGCAAAATGTAAGCTTAAGCCAAACTAGGAATTCGACTTCAGACCAGGACTTTTGAAGATACAGGAATGAACTTTACTAATGGGAAAAACTACACAAGATCCTTCAAGAATGGGATCGAGAAACAATTTGAAAAATATTGGAAAAGAAAATTGAAGAAATTTCATTACAAAAAAAGTATTCTGACTGCCATCTACCTAAAAGTGTTTTCCAGGCTATCAGAATATAGAAATTGAGTGATTTTATCTTCAAGTTCCCAACTTGGTCACTTCCTCTCCTAGATGTCTTCAAGTTCCTAGAACAAGACTAATTGCCTAAATTTAATAACTTATATATTTTACTTTCTAGAGCAATAGATGTCGAGAACTTTGGCATTCAGTTAAGTTTGTTCATACAAAATGCTTTTGAAATCAATCTCCTGCAACTAAAATGGTAACTTGTATGTATTATTTGGCACAACTTACCTTAAATTGAGCCAAGTTATAATAAGGATTGAAGAAGCCAAGAGCAAAAAATAGCGCCTAGCTGAAAAAACGCTTGTCTGCAAGTATGCTGCTGCCCCACCTACCTATTCAACAAACTACATGAGTTAAAAACATGAAATTGCTTAAAAGTAGCTTAGATCAGTTCATGGACTAATCTTAGAACTTTAAGTTTTAAAATCACTTACAGTGAGAGGAACCAAAGCAACAGAGTAAATTGGCAATTTGATTGCCCTCCATATCAAAGTCATTTTACCAATATCTTCCTCTTCTTCTCCCCCTTCATGTGTATTACTACTATTTTGACTTGTATTCTTAGAATAAATCTTTGCATATTGTCTTTGGTTCTTGATATCTAGCTCTTTTTTATGAAAAATTTTATGTGGGATGTAACAACATTGGGATGCCCTTTTAGAAGCATTTAGAAAAATGAGTCCATGATTAGACCTGAGAATTAAACAATATAAGTCAAATACTGAGAAATTCAATTGCCAACAACCACTCACTCAATATAGGATTGATGGGTTTTTAAAACGTGAAACTTTTTTCCGATTCTAACCTACCCAACAAAACTCTACTTTTTAAGATTTTCATTTCTATTAATCTATAAACAAAACAAAATTAGAGTATTGAGAAAAAGATAAGGGCATGTAATTTACTTGCCTTTTTAAAGAACTCTGGTTGATGATGAAAGATTCATGGAGTTTCTTTAGACCAAACCCCAAGTTGATATTACAAAATGCTGCTGCCATATTTGCATTATTAAAATCTGCAAAGAAGAAGGGAAAATATTTAAAAGTTCAATACAAAATGCGAAGTCTTGAAAAATAATGCTAATATAGACTTACCTTGAAGACTTACTACTCTTGCTTATGTTATGCTCGTTTCTGTCAATCTCAGTTTGGTGAAGCCAGGAAGAGATAAGATGGTAATTGAGCAACTGTAAAAGCTTTACCGTTATCTGGACTGGAGTTGTGATACTGAAACACAAAATTGCTTGCAATCGGAAGTGGGAGTCTGGACAGAAGAAGAGAAGCGATTCGGACGCCAGCAAAATGCTGACATGTCAGCACAAGGATTAGGATATGTTGCAAAGGTGGGTCCTACAAGTTTATTAGTAACAGGTAGGATTGGGCTTAATTTCCGTTCGAAACAGCCCAGCGATTTTGGGCTCCTTCACTGTTCTAATTTGGGAAAGTAAACAAAAAAACACAGGCGACAAAAATAGCCCAAAAATATGGTGTAAAACAAATATGATGTGGTTAAGTTTTCTATGGACGAAAATAATCCGGATAAAGCTTTTATTGTCAAAAATAGCCACCCCTAAAAATAACTAAAATAACCATGTAAAACAGTAATTCTTTATAAAAATTGTACAACAAATATAAAATAACTAAAATAAATTCTATGCAAAAATAATTAAAATCAATAGGACAACACAAAAAATCAATATAAAATATGAAGAAAAAAATTTCAGCATAAAAAAATTCAATAATTATATAAAAACTATTCATCTGAAAATTACAATTGTAATTACTAAAAATATATTGTTCCATGCACAAATCATCCATTCTCATGTTAAGGAAAGATTTAAAAAAGAAGTAGTTTGCTAGACGTTTTTTAATTTGAAGATCATTAGCAGCAAAATATTAAGTAGTTAAATCTACCGAGTAAAACATGACGTAGATTCAAAAATTTTAATTTTAACTTGTATGAGTAGAATTTGCATTTGTAAAAAAATAATCATATCTCAAATTTTAGATTTTGTAATTATTTTTAAGTATTAGAATATTTTATTTTTAAAAAATTGATAATCAGGACGTATTTTGATGCTCAAACTTGGTACTGTTTAGTTTAGTTGTTTATAATAGCCAATAGCTGATAACGGTTGCTGATGGTTGATAGCTGGTAGAGGATAACTGATAATTAATTTAGATTGATGTTTGGTAAAACTCAATAGCGGTTGTGGTTAGAACATGAAACTAGAATAAGAGTCTGTTTGGTTTAATAGTTTTATACAGCTAATAGTTGTTAGCTGATTAATAATGAGTGTTTGGTTATAGTAAGTTGTTGCGGTTATTATGTAAAATAACCTATAAGGGTATATTCTCAAATAATATCGTATTTTAAATTTTGAATTAAAACATATTTATAACAAATTTAAAAAAAATAAAAAAAAACTAAAAAGTAATTAAAATATAATATTTAAAATATTTGTCTTCCACACCATGAACATTTGTATCAGTGACGGTGAAAATACAACAAAAGAATTTCATAAGGATCTCATCAAAATAAAAAATAATAATAATAATTAACAACTCTTGATATGAGATATGGAACAAGTTAACAAAAACATAGTATTTTTATAAGGTTATTTTTGTTTATTTCAAAAAATTATTTCAGCTATTTCAAAAAAAAAGGATGATAAACTTTTACAAATAGATAGCCGTTGTTTATGAGTTTTATCAGCTATTGATAGCTGAAAAGTAATTTAACCAAACACTCTTATCTCAAATTGATTTGAAACAACTATCAGCTGTGTCAATTGGCTAAAACCAACAATCCCTAAAAATATTTTGAATAGGAGCTTATTGAAACAACAGTTGTTTGAGATTTCTAATCGCTGTCAGTTGTTGATTTTAAAATTTACGAAACAGGTAAACCTAACTTTAAAACAGCAGTTATTTAAAATTTTTAATTATTGCTGATTTTAAAATTTATCAAACAGATAAAATCTAACTTTAGCTTTCGAATTCCTAACAACTATCCTGCATGAAATAGTTAAAGCAAACTCATGTTCATATGATTCTACCCAGCGGCTTACAATTTTGTATTGAAACAGTAACTTATCTTCATATTTCGTGAAATAATTATTTCCAAAAAAAAATATTTGGTGAAATAATTACCAAAAAAAAAAAAAAGCATATGTATTATATATGAGTTTACAAGTAGCTTATAACTGGTTTATTAGAGAAAATTTTAGAACTTCATATAAATTTATTATTAATTTACAATAAATTAATAAAACTTAATTCATTATCACAATATATTATCAATCTTTTATAACTAATATACAAACTAAAAAATAATAATTGCTATAAAAATTTTATAATAATGCAACAATAGTACCAACACATGGATACTCTTTCGATAGTGAAAGAACTAGACCATACGTCTTGAGTTGGATCCACATTAATCCCCTGACAAAAGAAAGAAAATTATCTATATTTTACTATACATAGTAAACTTTTATTTTGCATTGTATTTATGAGAAAAAATGATAAACAAATTTTGTAAAGTTATTATTTGAAGAAATTTGAAAAGTCATTTCCACAAGAATGGAGGGACAAATTCTTATGGTCACAGAAATAAATAAAGACAAACGCTGCCGTGTAATGCACTGCATGTGACTGATACTTGGTTTTCTTTGATCTTTTCATTGCTGAAATTTTATTTCACTGCGGTTATTTTTTGTTGGTAGTTACCCATATTTTATTTATTTTACAGTTAACAATTTAATATCTATTTTTTTTATTTATTTGATATGATATTTTTAATAATATTTTCCTTTTGCAAGAGTTAGTTTTACTCCTTGAGTAAATTTAGTTTTATATTTACAGTGTTCTCGTGTTAAATATATTTTGTTTATTGAGAAAAATTTCAAGAATAAATATAAATATAATTTGCAAGTCCATGTTAAACCTAAAGTATCAGTACAAAAAGACCAAATAGTTAAATCTATTAAATGAAGCTTGTATAAGGAGAATAAATTAAATAAAATTGAGGAAAACAATGGGTGAATACATCGGCTAATGCAATGGATATATTTGATAGTCAAACTTTTTGTGAGCCGCTTACAATTTGGTACTGGAACAGTAACTTATCTTCATAAGATTAATTGTTTGTAAAAAAACAAAAAAAAAAAATTCATTTACGGAAAAAAATACTTAAATTCAAACTATGGACATAAACTAGACCTTACGCAAGTCCAACTCGCGAAACATAAAGTTGCGCAAGCTCAAATTGCGAAAGCAGCTTACTTTCGTAAGTCTAATTTACGAAACAAGATGCAGCAAATGGTTAGTGGTGGAATTAATGATGTTAAGTACTAAGGGTGCAAACGAGCCGAGCCGAGCCGAGTATTGTGCTACTCGAGCTCGACTCGTTTTAATTTTCTCGAGCTCGAGCTCTTGTTCGAGCTCAAAATTGAAGCTCAGCTCGAGCTCGTTTGGTAATTTCAAAGCTCGAGCTCGGCTTGACGAGCTTGGCTCGTTTGAGACTCGCAAGCTGGCTCGTTTGAGGCTCGCGAGCTTGGCTCGTTTGAGACTTGTGAGCTTGGCTCGTTTCCAGTAGCATTCGAGCTCAAACTCGAGCTCAAGTTTGCAAATAAGCTTGAGTTCGAACTCATTTCATCTTTAAATTCAACTCGAGCTCAAGCTCGAGCTCGTTAATTCCAAGCTCGAGCTCGTTTCATCTTTAAACTCAACTCGAGTTCGTTAATTCCAAGCTCGTTAATTCTTAGTCAACAAAACAGAAAATTCATGCAGAAACTCTTTTTTTTTTAATCAATTTCAAAGTCCAAAATTCAATAAAACCATAATAATTCAATACAACAACATAACAAACATACAAATGAAGCAAATGAAATAATTATTCATAAAATGATACAAATATTAAAAATTTTAAATAAATTACAACCAAATATCCAATGCTCTTTCAAGTTTCTTTAAAAAAGTGATGCTCAATGTAGTATCACCTCATTGCCAACTTCATTTTTTTCCTATAAATATTAAAACAGATGAAACAATTATTCAACAAAAAATATAAAAAAAATCTTGCAATTAATTTATTTATTTCAATATAAACTTACTTTCTTTTTATGCTTTATTTCATATGAAGCTCGTAACCAGTGAGCTCCACAAATAAGACTGTTTCGATTGATAAGGATTTACGATATGGATGTATTTGAAGGCAGAAAGAATCTTCAAACACAGCTGCAACATGAAAATTCTAGTCTAAATTTTATAACAAGAACAAATTCTCACAACTTAAAGAAAATTATCCTAACAACTATCCTGCATGAAATAGTTAAAGCAAACTCATGTTCATATGATTCTACCCAGCGGCTTACAATTTTGTATTGAAACAGTAACTTATTTTCATATTTCGTGAAATAATTATTTCCAAAAAAAAAAATATTTGGTGAAATAATTACCAAAAAAAAAGCATATGTATTATATATGAGTTTACAAGTAGCTTATAACTGGTTTATTAGAGAAAATTTTAGAACTTCATATAAATTTATTATTAATTTACAATAAATTAATAAAACTTAATTCATCAATCTTTTATAACTAATATACAAAGCAAAAAATAATAATGGCTATAAAAATTTTATAATAATGCGACTATGGTACCGACACATGGATACTCTTTCCACAGTGAAAGAACAAGATCATACATCTTGAGTTGGATCCACATTAATCTCCTGAAAAAAGGAAGAAAATTATTTATATTTTACTATACATAGTAAACTTTTATTTTGTATTGTATTTATGAGAAAAAAAATGATAAATAAATTTATCCTACATTTTGTAAAATTATTATTTGAAGAAATTTGAAAAGTCATTTACACGAGAATGGAGGGAAAAATACTTATGGTTATAAAATTGAATAAAGACAAACGCTGCCGTGTAAGACACTGCATGCGACTGATACTTGGTTTTCTTTCATCTTCTCATTGGTAGGGCTGCAAACGAGCCGAGCCGAAATTTCACGAGCTCGAGTCGAGTTCGTGTTAAATTTCACGAGTTTGAGTTCGGCTTGCGAGCTTGGCTCGTTTTAGGCTCGCGAGTTTGGCTGTTTTATATTGCTATTCGAGCTCGCAAATAAATTTGAATTCAAGCTCGTCTCGATCTCGAGTTTTAGCTCACAAATAAGCTTAAGCTCGTTTCCTGCTGCTATTCGATCTCGTGTTCGAACTCGTTAAGAGTTAGTAAAAAATAAAAAAAAAAAATTCATTTTTAATGCCGTTTGAGTGAGAAAATGAAAATAACAGTTTCAATAAAAGAGAAATGAAATAGCAAAAAGTGAAGTGAAGAAGCGGGTGGCTTGGCTGAAGTATATTTTTAGTTTGGTATCAAAACGACATTGTTTTGATAGGCTCGCGAGCCTATCAAACGAGCTACTTGCGAACCTTTTTAAACGAGCTGTTCGCGAGCCGGCTCGCGAGCATAACTGCTCGGCTCGAGCTCGATATTCGGCTCAAGCTCGGCTCGTTTATTATCGATCTGAGTTCGAGTCGAGTTTTTATCGAGCGAACACCAAGCCGCTCGTGAACGGCTCTGCTCGTTTGCAGCTTTAATAACTATATTAAATTTTGGCACTATATTTTCATTGTATTATAATTTTAGAAAAATATATTTAACCTCAAAAAATAAAATTTTACAAACTTTATAACAAATCTGCAATATTTTACAAAGTTCACTCAAAATGCACAACAATTCAAACATTTGGACGAAATTAATAGAATACAACTTTATTGTAAAAGATAAATAACACAAAAAAGCTTAAATAGAAAAGCAATAAATAGGATTTTATTTCAATGAACTAATTTATTTTTCTGAAAAAAAAAAGAACTAATTTATCATACTATATTATATAAGTTGTCATAGTGGAACTCTTTTTTTTTTTTCTTGTGTTGGGCACAAATTTTGGCGGAAAATTGAATTCAAGTTCTTAATCAATATAAAATCAATTTTGCTTATTAAAAAAAGAAAAAAAATTGAATTGAAGTCTTATAAAGGTTTGTAGCTTTTTCCCTACGCACATTCGGAAATTCAGAATTTCTTTAATACATATTTTTATTTTATGAAATTATTTTTTTTTCCAAATTGAATTGAATTACCTTTTATATATAAATAAATTAATTTAATATAATTTTAGAAATATTTAATATAATTTGGTGTGGTAATTGGTGCTAGTTAGAGCAACTTACACCATTTTTGGTGTAAAAAATAGTGTGAGTTGGAGTTGCTAAATAACTATTTGAGAAGGACATACGGAATAAAATTGAAAAAGATAAGGAATAGCCATTTTTTAAAGTTTTGATAAATAGATGGCACATAGTTTGTAAAATGAAGTAAATAGCAATGTTTTCCTAAGGACTTGCAGCAATAATAGAGGAAAGTGTCTCTCTATTCTTTTTCTTCTCTTCTTATTATTCTTCTTTCTGCCACCATCTACGCATACCATCTCTAGATTTTGATTGATTTTTCATTATCCTTCAACTTCCATAAAAAACAGGCACCATAGTTAAACCACCATTCGTTTGCATCTTTCCGTCTTCTTCTAGATTCTGATTTTGTGTTAAAATATATGATTTTTGCCATTGTTTTGTGTTTTGATGTTTGTTCCTTTGGATGATGTTATTCATGGAAGAGAGAGATTTGTATGATATTCTTCCTCTTCTTTTTTATTTCATTTTCAATAAAAGATTCCTGTATGATTTTTATTTACGGTTATGATTTTTTGAGGGGGAGACAACTAGAATTCTCGGGGAAGATGAAATGGAACTGTAAATACCACATATATTGTAAATATGAGCCATGTATTGTACACATACTAGTATACAAATCATATATACTAATATACGTTCCATGTATATGGGTATGTATGGTTCATATATACCATATATGATGTATATATGAGATATATGATAATCTTTTGATGTGGTGGCGACTATGATTTTTAGACATAAAAAAGTAGATCCATATATATTTTATATATGGTATATATAAGTCATACTAATATATGAGTCATATATATTGGTATATGTCACATATATATCAGTATATACAGTTTATATATACTAATACTTTTTTTCTTCTTACCCAAAACTCTAACCACTATTAAATTATTTATCTCTTTAGTGGCAAGAAGAAGAGTCTGAAAATGATAGAAATAATTTCGTTGTTGTTATATTTCCTAATTTTGTGGAAGATGATTTGCAGTTTTTTTTATTGGGTAATTTTTTTATTAGGTTTCAAGTTAAGTGGCGTGTTTCAGACTAAAAATAGTATTTTTTGGATTTAATTTTAAAAAATGTTATTTTTTTTAATATTTAAAAATATGTTATTTTTTTAATATTAGGTTTCAAGTTGAATCATTTAATAAATTATTCTTTTTATCAACAATTCTTATAATTTTTCAAAATATGATTATTATTCGATTACAGTATTTGAATTATAATTTTGTGAGTGAATATATATATATATATATATATATATATATATATACACCATTTCGAGGATGTTCGAAAAATAGTTCGCAGATAGTTATATTTGGTTCCTAAAATATCCGAATTCGAAAATTCAGCTTGAATTTGGCTCTTTTAAATTTCGAATACAAATCGAATTGAATTTTTTTCAAACCGAACGCCGAATCAACCTTGAATTTTTGATTTATATACAGCCCTATTCGAAGTGATATTATGTTTCAAAAGCTCTCCTTTTGAATGCTTGTTTAGTTTACCATCTTCGATTTAAACTATGATAAAAAGTAGTATTGGAGGGCAAGATTCTGTAACTATTTTCATCAAATATTAATAGGTTAAATAATTTGAGTAATGCTATTTGCGTTATATAAGCCAGATGATAATAAGGTGGTTAAAAAAAATAATATAATAATAATAATAATAAGGTAGTAAAACAATTTCAATATCTCCATATCTACGGAGAAAAATCATGAAAAAACGTAATTATTGGCCACATTTATTTCAATCGTGAATTTTTATGCAAGATATCTAGGAATCATTTGAATTGCTAGTTCAAAATTCACTCTTTTTTTTTCAAAGAAAATTTAAAACACTCTTCAAATTTTTTATTGGAAAATAATTTGTTAGGTCCTTGCTTTTGTATAATATTAAAATTTAGTCTCTTTATTTTGCGATTATTATTTATAAGTCACTACACGTTGTATCCATCATACTTTTTTTCTTTCTCTTAATCATTTACTATTATCATTTTTCGAATTATTATTTTAAAGAAAAAAAATTAATGTTATACAAATGCCGCCTATAGTCATCAGAAACGACTTAAAAATCGATAGACTCGGCAGCAAAAATCGAAAGAAGAAACCAAAGACCTCCACTACTCTCAGGTGACTAGTTGCCTAACATGATACTGGATTTTAACTACACTAGTCAAGAACTTTATTGACTCCAGATACGTTCTTATTTGTTGGTAGGTTGCTAAGTTTTAGTCAAGCCGGATGAACAAGTTTCAAAGTCCAAAATCTTCAACTAGTGATTTAAACTTTTATGGCGTTATTTCGACAAAAATACATTTCTTTTCAAAAATAGAAAAGTTGTCAATTGTAAGTGGTTTACAAGTGATCGGTTTCCACCATTAGAGATTCTTCTTTTGGTTGGTTGATTAGTATTCTTTTTTTGTTTGATGCCCTCGGTATTTTGTTGGAATTGTCAAAATTTCAAATCGATTGTTAATTGTTATGGTTCGAGTATGAGAAGGTGGTGGCGGTAGTGATGTGGTGGAGCTAATAATTATGCATTTGAACTTAATTTTACCTATTGGGTTTTAGAATGTTTGTATATATGTTTCTATTTTCTATAACTCAAGATTTTTTTTTTTGTTTTTTTATGAGAGAGTGGCAATAATGGTGGTTCCTATAATTATAATGATTATTGTTGTTATCTTCTTGTGGAAGAGATAGACCGAGGAAGACCAATTCTTCATTTTGCATTGTGTTTGAATTGCTTTGTTTTAGTAAATTGTTGTTTGTTTCTCCTTTTCTTTTTTAGCATTCGTGATGTGGTATGATGTGAGAGAAGGAGGAGAAGAGGTAGTGGCAGTAGGAAAGATGTAAGAAAGTGATCAATCTAATATTGCACAAAATATAAGGACCTAAAAGTTCAAATTTTTAGAGAGATATCAATTATTTTGTTCTTTTAACAGTTTTTTTGGACAGAAAAGACTAAATAGTGTAATAAATACAATATGCAGAGACTTATAAATAATAATCGTAAAGTAGAAAGATAGAATCTTAATATTGTACAAAATGTAGAGACTTGCAAAAAAAATTTCCTTTTTTTTTATTTCGGCAAAAATTTCAACAGGACTAAAATAATAACTCAGTTTCAAATTCAATTTCGGCTATTAATTGTTTATTAATTGTCTAATTTTTTCTTCTTGGATTTTAGATAATATTCCATCTAAATAGTAAAAAAAAAAAAAGGTACTTTTTCCGTTTATTATATAGAGAAATTTTATTTTTTTAGTATTTTTTATATAAAAAACCTTTTCTAAAATGGCAATATTGAGAGTAGGGCAAGTGTGAATAGTCCACCCATGGAATATTTTGATTACCATCTTTTTTTTTCTAACATATTTGATTACCAATATTACTTTATTTCATCCTTACCTTACAAAAACACTAACAGTTGATACAAAAATTTTATTATATCCTCCTACTGTAAACACTGGAGAATTGAGTCTCTTACGTTCTAATTTTGAGAAATTGTTAATCTTCCAAGTAAAAGTACCATTTTCAGGTTCTTTTATAATCTTAAATTTTTCTCTTTCATCCACAAATCTAAGAACTTGAACCTCAACTCCAAACTCGCAGGAATCGCCAATTAGATATCCATTTCTATAATTTTTGAAGGTTGAGAGAGGAAGTAATTGGTCGAAACCAAATTAAGTTCTTAAACTACTGTGACTCTTTATCTTCCCATCTGCAAATATACAAATATTTCATTATATTTCTATTCGTATATATCACTAATTTCCTGTTACAACGATTCCATGGTTTGATTGGATGGATTGAATATAAACCAAAATGTTATAATATATATTTCTATGAAGGTTAAGTGGCGTACCATTTGTGACCGCAGGTGGTTGCTTCTCTCTATTCCATATTGAAATATTCTCTTCAACAGAATTAAAGGAATTATAAAAGGACCAAAAGTAAAATATTATGACCATAAGAATAACAACGATATTTGCAATCTGGTTACCACATTGGATAGAATGCTCCATTTTTTGCTCCTAGGCGTTTTGTTTAAAAATCGAGAAATATACTTGGGTTTTTCCATTTTGCGACCGCCAAAAGTAACAGTGACACCCACAACTAATTATATCAAGCAAGAGCAGTCCAAAATATCAACGTTACCATCATTTGATCACCTGCATAATTGAAATCTTCATTAATATTTGAACTCACAGATCTAATTGGAAAATGCAGACTTTTATTTATTAGCACAATGCAAAAAGAGAGCATTACGTAAGTATAGAAATTGAAAATTTTGAAATAAAATGTTTTTGTTTAAAAAAATTGTTCCTATGAAATAGTATCTATGGACGCTAACATTGCTAACGTTCCTCTTGCATGACATTTTTTGGTGCCAAAAGAGTGTCGAATTTGAAAAATGAAGTTTTCAGTTTCTAAAGTTCGAGACACTACGTGGCTTAAGGGGAAGACATTAAAATATCACTTTGATAATTGTTTGAAAATTTTCATTTTAACCTCTAAAATGTGTATATACTTCACATCTAATTTTATTAGAAGGGAAATGTCAATTTGCTAAATGAATTGAAATATGATATTGATTTGCTAAACGAATTAAAATAGAGATGTTAAATTGTGCACAGGTTAGATGTTACGTTATGTATTAAATCTGAAAAAAAAAAAAAAAAACATCAACAATATTAAGGACTCAATATTTAAACAATTTTATTTAACAATGGAAAATAAGTATAATACAAATAGTGCGATTTTAGTAGATAGCATATAGAAAAGTAATTATATTTTAACGAAATACTATATACGTTTGTTATTTAGGCAAATATAACTTTTTGTGCTATCTAATTTCTCATATTTTTCTAAAAAGAAAAAAAAAAATTGTTAATTTTCTAAACACTAAATATATGTGCTATTTACTTAAAATTAACTATTTATTATAATAATCCATAAGAATATTAAATTGTAAAAGTTAGGCCCAAATTGGCTTCTCAAATTTTTAAGGCAATAACTGTTTGAAGAGTTGTACAAGTGCTTGTTTGGACCAAAACTATTTGATGAATTGACCCTTTTGTTGGTGATTTTTTGAAGAATTGCTGTAATCAGATTCAGAATTAATTGGATGCATGAGATCATTAACCTCAAGAACACTTGAAAGTCCTGATTGTACGAGTCTCGTTATTAATTGGGTGTCAAATATACTATCAAATGTATTTTAAAAATAACCAATTATTGAAAAATTTGTAGCAAAAGTAAATTAAATATAGCTTATATTTTAGAATTTTGTTTATTTTTCAAATTTAATTCTACGAAGGAAAAAAGTAGCAGTCCAGTAGGACCAGCCCATTGGGTCATATGGATCCGATAAGCACCGGCCTGTTATCCTTCCACTGCCGAGAGCGGGAGGTGTTCGCTGCTCTGTGAAACCAGCCTCACGCTGTGCCCTCCGCTCTAGAAACTGAGTAGGCCAAACTTTAGATCGACCCACACAGTTCAACTCCCAGCTTGGAACGGGCAGGCCAGAAGCTAGCTCATCGAAATCCAACCCTCCGGAACAAGATCCATGTTCCGCTACCTTATGGCCCCCACTTGGGTTACAAGCTCTCGCAACTGAGCTCGGCGATCAGCTCATGCCTGATAGACTAATATATTTAAAAGAAATTTGTTCACTTCTTTCGATGTGGGGGAATAGATAATGACAATTGAACAATTGAGATGGTCAATTCTTTATTCTAATTTTTCTGTAAATACGTATTACTGATTTATTCAGTTTCTAGTAGTGCAATGAATTTTTTTTTTTTTTTGGAAAGAAATAGAACAATTTAAGTGAATATAGGAGTAATTAAATAGCATCACCCTAAATTAAATATTAGTACTAATATAATCTAGAAAATGCTTTTCTCTTAACGAATTACATTGCAATGATGTATTACATAAATTTTTCATGTGGAATGCTTTGATTATGAAATATTTCCTCAAATGCAGTAATCTTTATACAAATATTTATTTTTATAATAATTTTAACTATAAGATTGTTTAAAAAATTTATAATTTTTAATAATTAAAATAACAACTTTTATAAGTTATGAACTCATACTAATTAATTATATAATTACTTAAAATAATTTATTAATTAATTTAGCAAAAATATAATGCTAATACTAACTCCTAATTAGGTATTAGAAGTATTATTTATCAATTAGTTAATTAATTTAGTAATTTAATAAAGATGTAATTACCCTCAAAGAATTAAAAATATGAGAGGTATTTTTGGCAATTCAAATGTTTCTTCTCCCATCCGTACATACTTAAATATATTATAAATAAAGAATCTAACTGAAAAAATTATTAAATTTTAGAGACTAAAATATAATTTTATTTTAATATTTATCTTTTTTATACTGCTGCTCTAAAAAACTTCAGCCGGTCTTATCCATCTGAGCATTACAAATTGAAAATTTATAAATTTTGGCACTATAAAAATGATAGAAATTTCAAAATCTATGATAAAAAGATGTTAAATCAATTTCATTGTATTAATTATTTGAAAAAAAAAATTATAGTATAACTATATTTTCCTTTTTTTAATTGAATTTAGTTATTTTTTATAAGTTAATTATTTTAAAAAAATTATAGTATAACTATATTAAATTTCGGCACTATATTTTTATTGTATTATTATTATAATTTTAGAAAATATATTTAACCTCAAAAAATAAAATTTTACTGGATGGTTTTTTTTCAGTATTATTCCTCCCATTCGTTTTTTTTTTTTAACTTTATAACAAATCTGCAATATTTTACAAAGTTCACTCAAAATGCACAACAATTCAAACATTTGGACGAAATTAATAGAATACAACTTTATTGTTAAAAGATAAATAACACAAAAAAGCTTAAATAGAAAAGCAATAAATAGGATTTTATTTCAATGAACTAATTTATTTTTCTAAAAAAAATGAACTAATATATCATACTATATTATATAAGTTGTCATAGTGGAACCCTTTTTTTTTCTTGTGTTGGGCACAAATTTTGGCGGAAAATTGAATTCAAGTTCTTAATCAATATAAAATCAATTTTGCTTATAAAAAAAAAAAAAATTGAATTGAAGTCTTATAAAGGTTTATAGCTTTTTCCCTACTCACATTCGGAAATTCAGAGTTTCTTTAATACATATTTTTATTTTATGAAATTACTTTTTTTTAAATTGAATTGAATTACCTTCTATATATAAATAAATTAATATGATATAATTTTAGAAATATTTAATATGATTTGGAATGGTAATTGGTGCTAGTTAGAGCAACTTACACCATTTTTGGTGTTAAAAAAAATGGTGAAATTTGGTGTAAAAAATAGTGGGGGTTGGAGTTGCTAAATAACTATTTGAGAAGGACATACGGAATAAAATTGAAAAAGATAAAGGAATAGCTATTTTTAAAAGTTTTGATAAATATATGGCACATAGTTTGTAAAATGAAGTAAATAGCAATTTTTTCCTAAGGACTTGCAATAATAGAGGAAAGTGTCTCTCTATTCTTTTTCTTCTCTTCTTATTATTCTTCTTTCTGCCACCATCTACGTGTACCATCTCTAGATTTCGATTGATTTTTCATTATCCTTCAACTTCCATAAGAAATAGGCACCATAGT
>CANUEY010029940.1:0-13050 GCA_948099555.1 Croton setiger
CCTACAAACTTCCAATTCTCTTCAATTTAATCCTTTTCTTTAATTTTCTCCCAATTAATTCAATTAATCCCTTCTAATTAATTTTTAAAATTAATTAAAATTAAAAACACAACACATATTTCAATTAAAAATTGAAATTACAAATAAAATATAAACATTTGCTATTTTAAACTTAAAATTGATTTTTAAGGTTAAAATCGCAAATAAACATATTTAAATTCTTTTTAATTCTTTTTTCTTTTTCAATTTTTTATATTTTTCTTTTTGAAAAAAAATAAAAACACATCTAAAAACATATATTTTTGCAACTAGAAGGAAATTCGAGAATTCTTCTAAAACATGAAAAGGATTAAAATTAGGAAAATAATATTGGAAAAAGAGGAAAGAGCGAAGCGAAAAAGAATTTCGGCAATTTCGAATTTGGAGCCCTTGCTTATCCTCAGATAATTTTGGGGGTACACAAAATTGAGCGTCAACAACGTGTCAATTAAAGGAAAGGAGAAAATCGAACAAGAGAAGTCAATGGGAAGTTTCGAAGATTCAGTTCGTAATTTGACCCGCAGTGGTCGAATTTTCAAGTCGTCAGAGCTGAGAATTGATGGTAACAGTAGTAAGAAGACTGTGGAGACAGAGAAAGAAAATGAAGCTAGGAGGGAGAGTAGTGTGAGAAGGAATGATGAAAGATGTGAGAAAAAGAAAGAGACGTGTCCAGGGGGTACGGATGCAGATTCTGTTCTGAAGCAACTAAAAAGGACCAGAGCCGATGTCACTATTTGGGATCTTATTTTGGCATCTAAGAGTCACCGGGAAGCTTTGCTAAAAGCTTTGGCAACTCACAGAGTATCGACAGAAGTGACTACTGAAGATTTAGTGGCTTTCATACAAAAGCCTCGGTCTGAAATTGTTTTCTCAGAAAAGGATCTTACTCCAGAAGGAAGGAATCATGTGAAGCCTTTGTTTATCGAAGCAGAAATAAACGGGCGTCTGACAGGAAATGTGATGGTTGATGACGGATCGACACTAAATGTTTGCCCTTTGAAGTTATTGCCGAAATTCAAAATTGAAGTGTCAGAATTGAAGCCGTCGAGTGTGGTGATCAGAGCTTATGATAATACAAAAAGGGGAGTGGAGGGTACTTTCCAAGCTAAAGTTAAGGTGGGTCCGATCGAAAGTCTGGTGGAGATTACTATCCTGGATATTCCAGCAACTTTTGCTGTGTTGTTGGGTCGGCCCTAGTTTCATCCTTTGGACGAAGTTCCATCAACTTTACACAGGAAGATCAAATTCCCTTTCGAAAATGATGTGGTCACTATTGCTGCTCAACCAGAGGCAGACGTCGCTTTATTGAATGAAAGTGAGATCAAATTACCGATGAGTGGCTTTCAGATAGCCGTGTTGGAAACTAATAATGTTGGAGAGAGAATTATGAAGAAGTATAATTATAAGCGAGGCGACGGTTTGGGGAAGTATGGGCAGGGTATCAAAGAACCAATTTCTACTTATCAGATGTTTGAGAAGAGGGCTGGATTGGGATACAATGGAGGAAGGAAGACCTTGAATGATGTCCGCGAACCGAAGTTTGAAAAAGGTCTTAACAGGTTATTCTTTACTCTAGCTGCATATGATGATTTTGAAGTGGATGGAAAGATATATCCAGGGTTGAGGGTTTTTATGGCTGATTTTGAAGAAACGATTGTGGATGTTTCTGCGATTTCTGAGATTTTTTCAGAAGAGATTGTTGATATAAAGGAATGTTCAGAGTCGGCTCCAGCCCTGGAAGAAATGGTCAAAGAATTTGAAGACCTTCTAGGAATCGGGGGTCAAAGCCAATCTGCAGCAGTTTAAGAAAAGGTGGAAAAGGAAACTGACAAAGTTGGGACATTTCCAGAAATTGTTCAAAAAGAAGCAGGAGCAGAAGTGGAAAAGAAGCCGAACAAGGAAGAACTTAGTCCAGGAGTGAAGACGGAAGAAGCGGAACCGGCCAAAGAAAACATCTCAGCAGCTGAGGAAGAAGTGCTTACCGAGCCGATCGTTAGAAAAGTCAAAGATTGTATTGACGAGTCTTTTGAAGAAGAAATCACTTATGAACCTTTCTGTAATTTGGTTGTCTATGTCCATGAGAACAATTGCAGTGGCTTGCCACTCATCTTTAATAATATTGATGTGAACTTTCCTTATGTCTGTGATCTTTTTCTTTCCGATTCTTTGCATCATTTTAATCATTTGATGCATGTCTTTGATATTAATGCACCGCATCGCATTAAATTTAATCTAAGCACGGCTAAAAACCCAAAAAATTTAGATTTCGGATCAGACCTAAGAACTGAAATTGCAAAAGATCTTGAAGCCTGTCTGAAGAAGAATGTAAAGGCCTTTGCTTAGAGTTATGAGGATATGCCGGGGATTGATCATTCAATAGCACAACATTTCATCCCAACAGACCCAAACAAGAAACCAGTCAAGCAGAAGAGGAGAAGAATCAGGCCAGAATGGGCAGAGAAGATTAAGGCGGAGATTACTAAGCAGTTGGAAGCCGGGTTTTTGAAAGTGGTGCAGTACCTAGAGTGGTTGGCCAACATTGTTCCGGTTCCGAAGAAAGACGAGAGAGTTCGTATTTGTGTAGATTATAGAGATTTGAATAAAGCCTCACCAAAGGATGACTTCCCACTTCCTCATATTGATGTTCTGATTGATAATGCTGTTGGTAAAGGTTGTTATTCAATTATGGATGGATTTTCTGGATATAATCAGATAAAGATGGCGGTGGAAGATGGGGAAAAACGGCTTTCATTACGGAGTTTGGAACGTTTTGCTAGAAGGTGATGCCGTTTGGGTTGAAGAATGCGGAAGCAACGTATCAGCGGATGGCCACTACACTATTTCATGATATGATCTATAAAGATCTGGAGGTCTATATTGATGATATGGTGATCATGACAAAGACCCCTGAGGAGCACGTAGTTGCACTGGATAGGTTTATGGAAAGGATTATCAAGTACAACCTCAGGTTGAATCCTAACAAGTGTGTATTTGGTGTGTCGTCTGGAAAGTTGCTCGGATTTATAGTAGGCCCTGAAGGAATCAAGATTGATCCAGAAAAGATTAAAGCCATTCAAGAAATGGAACCTCCCAAGACAGAGAAGCAGGTAAGAAGTTTCATCGGAAAAATTCAATACATTAGTCGGTTCATCTCAAAGTTGTCAGTTACATGTGAACCAATTTTCCGATTGTTGAAGAAAGATCAACCCATGAAGTGGAATTCAGAATGTCAAGAGGCATTTGAGAAAATGAAGACGTATCTTTCCAATCCGCCGATCTTAAGCCCTCCTAAGCCGGGAAGACCGTTGATTTTGTATGTCTCAGTGGAAGATTTGGGAGTGGGAGCGATGCTGGCTCAAGCAGATGATTCGGGGATTGAATATGCTATTTATTATATCAACAAGAAGTTGTTACCAGCTGAGGTGAAGTACAGTTTGATTGAGAAAACATGTCTGGCGGTAGTCTAGGCAATTAAAAAGCTGCAACATTATTTCAAATCATACCGGGTGGTGATAGTTTCCAAGATGGATCCCATGAAATACTTGTATAAAACTCCAACTTTGGCCGGAAAGCATTCAAGATGGTTGATTCTTATGTCAGAATTTGACATAGAATTTGTTACAAAGAAGACAGTGAAAGGAAGAATAGTTGCAGAATTTTTGGCGGAAAATCCGGTGGAAGACACAGATGAATGGGAATTGTCTTTCCCTGATGAACATTTGATGGCTGTTGAAGGAGAAGTTTGGAAGCTTTTCTTTGATGGATCTGCAAATAGGAATGGGGCTGGAGCTGGAGTAGTATTGGAAACTCCCAATGGTGAAGTCATAACGATTTGCAAGAAATTAATGTTTCCAGTCATAAACAACATAGCTGAGTATGAAGCATGTATTCTGGGATTGGAATCGTTGATTGCAGCAGGTGCTAAAGTAGTAGAAGTAGTTGGAGATTCAAAGTTGGTGATTGAGCATGCTCGAGGGGGTTGGATTGTGAAAGAATAAAAGTTGAAGCCATATATAGAGTGTCTGATGCAGAAAGCTAGCCAGTTTGAGAAGATCACCTTCACACATACAGGGAGAATCAATAATAAAATTCCCGATGCCTTAACTAACCTTGCATCGGCTTAGGAGGATCTTGATAAATTCCCAAAGAAGCCTTTTGTCATTTCTTCAGGGAGTGTGCCATGTTACTCAGAATGTTACGTCGGACAAATCGGGGATGATGAAAAACCTTGGTTTTATGATTTGAGAGAATTTATGGAAAAAGGAACCTTTTCTGGGGATGCCTCGCAAGTAGATAGAATGACTTTGAGGAAGATGGCAACAAACTATGTGTTGATCGGTGATATTCTGTATAGAAGATCCTGGGACGGAGTGTTGTTACGATGTGTTTCTGTGAAAGAAGGAGATGATATTATGGAGAAGGTTCATGGAGGAGTATGCGGCACTCATCTAAGTGGAAAATCACTGGCTAGGAAGATCTTGAGACAGAGGTATTTCTGGATTTCTATGGAACAGGATTGTATAGCTTATGTCAGAACATGTTTGGAATGTCAAATGCATGGTGATCTTAGTCACCTACCAGCGTCAGAGCTTCATCCTACAGCAAACTCTTGGCCTTTTTCAGCTTGGGGAATTGACATAATTGGGAAAATCTACCCACCAGCATCCAATGGACACGAATTCATTGTGGTGGCAGTTGATTATTTTTCCAGGTGGATTGAGGCTCAGTCTTTTAAGAACTTGGGAGCGAAGCAGATGGCGAGTTTTATTGAAAAGTCATTATTTTGCCATTATGGAATTCCTCATCACATAGTATCTGATGATGGTGTGCAGTTCCAGGGAGAGGTGGAAGAGTTATTGAAAAGATACAAGGTGGAGCATCACAAGTCTTCTCCTTACCGGCCTCAGGCAAATGGCGCAGTAGAAGCAGCTAATAAAGAAATTAAGAAGATTTTGCAGAAAACAACCCAGACATATCGAGATTGGGCGGATAAGCTGCCTTTTGTCCTCTGGGGACATCGTACTACTACAAAGTCAGTTAATGGAGCATCCCCTTTTGAGTTGGTGTATGGAACGGAAGCAGTGTTGCCAATGGATTTAGAAAAACAAACCTTCAGGGTATGGGTTGAGTCTGGCATGTCAGAGCCGGTTTGGAGGAAGAAAGATATAAGGATTTGGTATTACTGGATGGGAAACGATTAGATGCAAGATTTCAAGATCAGATGAGAAAGAGAAGAATGGCTCGTTGTTGCAATAAACGGGTTGATCCGAAGGCATTGAAACTGGGAGATCTGGTCTTGAAACAAATGAAGCTAGGAACAATTCATCCAGGAGGAAAGTTCAAGCCTAACTGGGAAGGTCCGTTCGTGGTAAAAAAATATTTTCCAAGGGAGGAGTACGGTTGTCGGATCTGGAAGGCAATGAATTTTCACAGTTAATCAACATCGACAGGCTCAAGCGGTTCTTCGTCTGAGATGACAATTTAAAAAAAAGAGAAAAAAAAGAAGAAAAAAGAAAAAAAAGTAAAAAGTAAAAATGTCAGGGTATGAAAATTAATCAGCTAGTGCTTGTATTAAATTTATTTCGATGCTTTGTAGTAATATCCTTGGATGTGTTAGCAAATGATTTTTGAAATGAATAAAAGAATCAGTTTGAAAATTATTCACAGACGTTCGTTAAGGTTTATTATCAATATTATTTTTCAGAGTTTCTTTTCTGAATAAGTTTGCAATGTTTGTGATGAATGTTGAATACACGTTGTAAACTTCTTGTGTTTTGATGTTGCCCCCATTTTCAGATGTTCGTAGGAAGTAAGAATGAATGATTGTATGAAAAAGGTTCATGTTTAAGATGTTTTCTTAAGTTGAGTGTTGTGGACGTTTGTTGCTGGTTAATGTATGTGATGTGTTCTTAAAAAAAGACTGTAAAGTATGACGATTGTCCCCAGTAGCTGTACGAACTGTTTCGGTTGGAGGGAATGAAGAATTGTGTTGACTAATGATGATTGTTATTTGGTATGTTCTTTTTGAATGGAGGAGAAGTTGAGATGGCGAAGTTGATGAATGGAAAAGTCTATTAAAAAGATATTGGAATTCCTTGTGATTGGTTTGACCATTTCCTCAGTGATTGTTTTTCGTCCTGGCCTCAACGCGGAGCTAATCTAGGAGGAGTCGTTGGAGGCAGATGCCACAAAGAAAATAAGCATACATGCATACATGATTAACCCAGCATGCATTTTGCATTTTCTCGTTTGGATTTTCAGGAATAAAAGCAAGCACAAGCAAGAGTTTATTCAAAGAAAGGATAGTAGAGATACAGAAAAGTACACAGCAGACTGACATATAAAAACAACACAACACAACAGACAACACTCTCACATAAAGAAAGTAAAGCAGCTGGTTTACAAGCAGAAGATCATTCCTCTTGGGATTGAAGCCACTCAATGTAGTTCGGTACAGCAGGCAGTCCACGCAATGGCGCAACTGGATATCTGACTTGGGAATTCCACCGGGTTTGCAGACGTTCGATTAGACGTTGAGAGATTGTACTGATTTGAAAGTTTTGTAAGACTGGAATTCCTTGGGTCTGCCCAAATTTTCTTTGAAGACGGTCAGAGAAGTAGGCCATGGAGTGGGTTAAGCTACAATAGATGACGTAGTGCACCAAGTGGGTTTCAGCAATTACCATAGTCAACCGCCACCAAGGGCAAATCCACCGCATGGATTGAGAGTTAGCAAAAGTCATGATTTGTTGTTCCCAGTTATTCCGGAAGTTCATTAAGAGCCTGCGCCGTTGGAAACGGTTGGATCGATAACGCCTTAGTTAATCGTCAGGGACAGGAGCCACCAAACCTAATTTTTCATATGCCCAGATCTGTGAAAAGAAAGAAGTTAGTTCGAAATGTATAAGCTGTAAATTGATTTTGGTGGATGAAAATCTACCTGCAGAAGGATTGGGCAACCACGAAGCGGGATGTTTATGTCTGGGTATACAGCAGTGTCGTTGACCCAGTTCATGGTTTCTCCGAGAATCAAGAGAAATGGTGTTCGATTCCCGAGGGTGATTTGGCGGGCTACGGACAGGAGATGAATGCTGCCATAATCGTTAACGGGGCTTACCATTGCAAAGACGTTCAACAGAAGATAGCAGAAGCAGTGACTCCATTGGGGCGATCCGTCAAAGTTGTAAACACGCTGTAAGAACGGAGCTAGAGGAATGTTGTGTGGATATAGCATATTAGCGTCCGGGAAAATGGGGATAGGCGATTCCCTAAGGAGATGATCAAGACTAGTGTTTGGAGATGGGGGAAAAGCTGGATATTCTTAATCTAATGGGGAATAGTCCATGATGGCGCAAAACTCTTCATACAGTGGAGAGATCTCGTAATCAGGAAAACGGAATGACATGCTTCGTGGATAGAAGCGGAAAATTAGCCAGTTCAGAAAAGGCAAGTTTAGTCGAAGTTCAAAGTACGTTGAGATCCAACGGAAGCAATTCAGGCGGCTTGATTGCCAAGTCTCGTCGGTGAATGTGTGAAACATGGCCAACAAATCATTTTGATAATCCATTGAAAGAACTGATAGCAGAAAGACAAGTGCCAAAGTTGAGAAGATGAATAGATGAGAAAAAGGAAAGCTTGGGATGGAGAAAATGGATGTCACTAACTGTTTATTTATACAGGTAGGGAACGGTGTAGTGAACTGAATGCATTTGGAGAATGTCAGGCGTGTTGATGAAGTGAGGGTAGTACGTTGGCAGTATATGTCAGTACAATATTAAGTGAAGTAGTGATTGGAGTGTCAGATTGTGGAAGAAGTTTTGTGTGGTTGTAATGATGCAGTCTTACAGTAAAGGTCATATGCACAATCAGTCGATTGAAATATCATCACCTTCTTGTGCAGGGGACAATCAACGATAAATCAGGAGTTAGAAACAGATGAAATTCATGTAATTGAAGGTGGGGAAGCCACTTGTATAGTGGTGGGATCTCCAATGTGTTGTTGACAGATCAGATGATTGAAAGTGGGGAAGCCACTTGTATAATGGTGGGATCTCCAGTGTGTTGTTGACAGATCAGATGATTGAAAGTGGGGAAGCCACTTGCGTGGTGGTGGGATCTCCGGTATGTTGTTATCAGTACAGATGATGGAAAGTGGGGAAGCTATTTGATGAAGTGGTGGGATCTCTGAGGCCTTGTCCTTACATGAATTTTAGGTTTGAATTCCGTTGACTGTGTAGTAGCTTGTGGAGAAGCCATTCCAGCTGAGAGTGGTGGGGCCTTCGATGCTTTGTGCATCTGTCGATTGTGTAGCAGATTGTGGAGGAGCCATTCCAGCTGAGAGTGGTGGGCCTTCGATGCTTTGTGCATCTGTCGATTGTGTAACAGATTGTAGAGGAGCCATTCCAACTGAGAGTGGTGGGACCTTCAATGCTTTGTGCATTTGTCGATTGTGTAGTAGATCGTGGAGGAGCCATTCCAGTTGAGAGTGGTGGGCCTTCGATGCTTTGTGCATCTGTCGATTGTGCAGCAGATTGTGGAGGAGCCATTCCAGCTGAGAGTGGTAGGACCTTCGATACTTTGTGCATCTGTCGATTGTGTAGTAGATCGTGGAGGAGCCATTCAAGCTGAGAGTGGTGGGACCTTCGATGCCTTGTGCATCTGTCGTGTGTGGAGGGGTCATTCCAGCTGAGAGTGGTGGGACCTTCGATGCCTTGTGCATCTGTCATGTGTGGAGGAGTCATTCCAGCTGACAGTGGTGAGACCGTTGATGCCTTCGGCATCTGTTGATCATGGAGGGGCCTTGTTTTTAAAACAGTCAGGACCTCCGGACAATTATCTATCTGTTGATCATGGAGGGGCCTTGTTTTTAAAACGGTTAAAGGACCTCCGGACAATTATCTATCTGTTGATCGTGGAGGGGCCTTGTTTTTATAACGGTTAGGACCTCCGGGCAATTATCTCCGGATAATCGCCATCTATCAAAATTCAGTAGTCAGTTAAGAAGATTCGTCATCAAGTTGTGGAAGATTCGGAGTCACTGGATTCAACCGCAATACCAGGTAAGTTTTCTTTTCCCCTGCGTCAATTGTTACTTTGACAAAATTTGTGTGAAACACAAATCTTATCAAAGTGGGGGCAAACTATTGACGCTTAAATTTTTGTCCCAAAAAGTACCAGTGATGATAATTTGCCAATGTTCGAAGAAGTTTCCAGAAGTTTCCTTAAACAGCTTACGATCGTTCAATTCCCAGAATATTTTAAGTGTTGCTCTCCTATTTTCAAAATGGTTGATTATTGTTAACGCTCAAGAAAATCCTTTTTCTCCAAGAATGTTTGGTCAATTTATTTTCTTCTTAATTTCAAAAAAATTTTAGAATTCAAAATCTAAAAATGATAAAAATGATTAAAATTTCAATGTTAGCTTGATTTTCTTTTTAATAAAGAATTTATGACTCTAATATCAATTTTTGTTTAGCTTTATTTTTAGTTTTAAAAAATTATTATAATGTCGTTTAAAAATAAATTTTAAAAAGAAATTTTATATTTTTGTTTTTAGAAAAAATTGAATCAATGAAGAAAATGGAGTGATTAGGAAGAAAATGGAGTAATTTGGGAGAAATTGGAGAAAAAGGTTGAAATTGAAAGAAGATAGGTGAATTGAAGGGAAGGAAGGGCGTAATTGCGGACGGAGGTGAAGTTTTGGGGGTAAAAATAGAATTCTGGAAAGTTGAGGGATAGAAAGCAGAAAGGGTTGAAAATCAGAATTCAAAATGACACGCCGTTTTAGCCAGAAGGGAAACGACAGGGGAGAGAGTGGCACGTTGAAAGGTTGAAAACGACCTGTCGTTTAGTTAAGTGAAAAAGCAAAATAAACGGCTACGTTTTGATATGGAACGTCGCCGTTCCATTTCAAAACACAGCAGCTTCATAATTCCGTCTGAAACATAACCAATCGAAGAGAAAATGAATTTGGGATTTAGGGTTTCTACGGATGAAATTGAAAACACATATGAATTTCTTAGTGCAATTGAGTGTGAATTTGAAAAGAAGAATGAGTGAGAGGAGTGGAATTGAGTGGAAAAAGAATGAGTGTGAGAGAGGAAGAGTGGGAACAAAAATTCGAACAACCAAAAATGGGAATTGGAGTGCAACGAACTATAACAGAAAGGGAAAAAGCAAAACAGAGAGTGGAGAGGAGCGAAGGTAGTTGGTTGGAGGTCGTACGAGCCTCAGCCAGTGAAGACGAAGGCGGACACGTGGATAGGAAGGGCTGGAGGGAGCTATTCCTATAAGAGAAGAAGCGTTCGAAGAAGGAAAAGAGGGGGAGAGAGGACTCTGGAAGCAAGAACTTGATTCTACGAAAAAGGAACATCCAGGAACCACTAAGGTTTGTTGGAAATTCCGAGTTTTAATTTGAATTTGTGAATCAACCTTCTCTGTTTCTGTAGTTCATAATTCAAATCTGGATTCAAAATTAATTTGAAATTCCAGAGTTGAATTTTCTTGAAAAAGACTTTTCTGTTTTGAAAAACAGAGGATTGTAATTTCCTTTCTGGAATTGGACGAAGCTGTAAGCGAAGTTTTTGGACTCTGTAAAGAACGTTGGATTGATCTGAGGTACTGTTAATTACTATTATCCTTTTCTATTTCAATTTAATAATTCAGTATGAATGGATTAACTTGGGAACCTGACTGATTATAACATGCTTCTATTTTGTTGCTTCGGTTCCTTCTAATGTTGGTTTCTATATTTTATAGTCTGTTAATATTTTGAATGAAATTAAGCTTTTTAATATGGTGGCTTCTCGTTTGATTCTGTTTTGGGTTGTTGATGAGAATATCATCTTTGGCAGAAAGCTTGATCAATAGTGTTACATTTGAGTTCTCTACTATGATTTCTCTATTTCTGTTTCTGTTTTTGTTTCTGATGTGATTCTGTTTTTGTTTCGGTCATATTCCTTGCTGTTGTGATCATCTTGTTTCTGGAATCAGTAAAAAATAAGTGTTAAACATAGCTGTTTGGATTCTGCATAATGAAATTGGGATGTTGTCAAATGCCATTCTCAGAATGTTGTTTTTGGGTCATTCAGTTAATCTATTCATTGTTTGAAATAAGTAAAGTTTGATTGTCCCTCTGAGATTTGTTGAAATGTTGAATGGATTAAGTTTGATTTACTTGTTTTTAAGGTTCAAACAGAATGGTTTAATTCATTTGAATGGGCTGTCATTGCATGTCATTTCTTCATCATGATTGACATTTTCAAGTCATTATTGTTTTCATCAAATTACCTAGGTTGTTCAAATCTATTGTGAATATTAGACTCATTGTTTACCATAATGTTAACTATTTAAACATCAAAATTCCAAGACTCATTTGATAAACATGGTTTAAAATCATTCTTTGCATACTGTTATTAGGTCATCTAATCAGTTTAGCTGTTTGAGGTAAGCAAGCTCATCTTTCCAGAATTTTTGTTAAGTTCAATATTCATTGTTGCTTTTTGCATAACTGTTGGTGGAATGTGTTGATTCATTCAAAATGTTTAAATATGCAAAATCATTTTTGTCATTTAGATTATCTCATCATGTTAATGTTTGCAGTTGTCTCTGCTACATTGTTATTAGGTCAAAATAGTTGTCTCTGCTTTATTTGCCAAACATCCATAAGCAATCTGCAATAGCATTGTTGGTTACATAAGTTTGTTTGAAGGTTTAAGTGCAAATGAATGTATTCATGAAAGGTCCTTGTTAGTTAAGGTTGATTCTAGTTATGATGGTTTTGTTGTCTTTAATATTGTTTGCATAGTGAGAAATTTGCATGAGAAATGACAGAAACAAAATAAAGGGGGCGATATGGGGCTGTTTTGAAAGTCATAATATATAAGGGGCAGAATTGTAAATATTAAAAAAAAGCATAAGGACCAAATTGCATTTTTCATGTTTTGCATTGAAATGTGAAAATTTGATAGATGTGTGAGATGTTTGTCTTGTTTGACATGTTTTATGCTGAGTTGATGATTTTCCTTGAGTGGGGGCATTTTCGTAATTTTACAAAAGTTAGGGGGTTAAATCGTAATTTGTTTTATTTACCTTTTTAATGTTATTTTGCATGGATGAATGATTGTTTACTTAATTTGTCATATTCTATGGTTTGGATGGGTGCTTTATTATTATTTTTGGACTTAATTGTAATTTTTCTTATTTTGAGGACTATTTTGTAATTTTCCTTTTAATGCTTGTTTTAGTTAATCTTTGGGTTTTGGGTTTAATTTGGGTTATTAAAGGGTAGAATGTAATAAATAGGAAATGGTTTGTAATTAGTTGTTTAGGTTTTTAATTTCCGCAATTTATTTTCCGCAAATTTAATCGCTTTATCGTATGTGTTTGGTGCGAACATTAATAATCATCGTTTAGGAACATCGCGTAGTTGTTTTTTTAAAATAATAATAATTGACTTGACTTAAAATTGGAAAACGAGTTTGGTTTGAGAGGCCGGTTTTATACCGGGCGTTAGTCGAAATGTAATTTCGGCTAACGTACCCAACCCTCTTACCCAAATCTCTGGTTTTGATTATTGCTTTATCCTAAAACCGGAGTCAATTTTTTTTATAATTAATTTGGTTTTTCAAAAACCGGTATCCCGACGGGTGGCGACTCTAAAAAAACAATTTTAAGACCGACTATGTGACACCCCTGACCAAAAGCATACGTCATTTCACGCATTTCATGCATTTTTATTTAAATGCATTAGAATATGACATGCTATATGACATTTACATGAAATAATTGATTTGAGAAATGATTATAAATGAGTTAAAAATGATAAAAAGGAGTGGTTTTAAGTTCGTTTATCGTCGAAAGACAAAAACGGAGCCAGTTAGGGTTTTTGGCTCGTGCGACCGGAAAATGTCGGAAACGCACAATATTTTAAAGTAAATAATTTGGATATGTTTTGAATATGATAATATATGATTTGAATGAGAATTTCAAGCTATGTCCTAGACTCGTTTG
>CANUEY010029972.1:0-12435 GCA_948099555.1 Croton setiger
CCGATAATTCGCGGAACCGAAACCGAACGACGTCGCTATAAATTTTTGATTCCAAAATCCTTTAAATCACAAATGAAAACATATAAAATCACATTAAATTCATTTTCTATAAATAAAGCGCGTTTTCGATATTTTTCGATCGCACGAACCGAAAACCCTAATCGGCGCCGTTTTTACCTTTCGACGACAACCGAACTTAAAACCTCTATTAATTAACTTTTTTATCTCATTTAAAATTACTTCTCATTCAAATTATTTCATATTAATGTCATATAGCACGTTATTTTCGGATACACTTAAATGAAATGCATGAAATGCGGAAATGACGTCGAATGACGTAAGTTTTAGGTTAGGGGTGTTACAAATTTCATAGGTTATGCTTCACGGCAGCTGAGGACTCATGAAATTCTTATCCAGTTCATGATCTCGAGCTTGCCGCAGTGATTTTCGCCTTGAAAATCTGGAGACATTACCTGTACGGAGAGAATTTCAAATATTCATCGATCACTAAAATTTGAAATATTTGATGGCACAGAAAAAGTTCAACGCCAGACAGAAACGGTGGATAGAGTTACTAAAAGACTATGACTGCATCATCGAGTATCAAGCTAATGTTGTAATTGATGCCCTTAACCGAAAGGGTGATGGTACTTCAGCTTATTCATAGGTATCCTCTTTATCACTTGTGAATCAGTTGAAGAAGTTGAATATAGGCCTGGATGAGGACTCTGAGAGAGTTTTGTTAGCAACATGGAAAGTGAGACCAGTACTGAAAGAGAAGATACAACAGAGACAGGCTAGTGATCCGCAGCTTTTGAGCCTCATCGACAGAGTAAAGTTGGGCGAGGTAACTACTTACCTTGGATAGTGGTGTGTTGATGTTTAACCACGCTTTATGTTCTAGATGTGGATGGATTTCGGAATGAGATTCTGGACGAAGCGTATAACACGGTTTATACTATGCATCCGGGTGTGACGAAGATGAACCAATCAGTAAAGACTCATTACTGGTGGCCCAGAATGAAGAGAGATATGACAGTGTAGCCAAGTGTTTGATTTGCCAACAGATTAAGGTTGAGCGTCAGGCTCTCGCAGGCAAATTACAGCCATTACCTATACCTGTGTGGAAGTAGGAGCGGATTACCATGATTTTGTCACAGCATTGCCTAGGACTCAACAGAAACACGATGCCATTTGGGTTATAATGAATCGATTAACGAAGTCAGCTCATTTTATCCCGATCCAGTGGAGTATTTCATTGGATCAACTGGCTACAGAATATGTGAATGAGGTTGTCAGATTACACAGAGTTCTTATATCCATTGTGTCTAACAGAGATCTACGGTTTGTTTCGAGATTCTGGCAGAGCTTACAGGCAGCTTTAGGTACAAAGCTTCATTTTAGTACTGCATTTCATCCGCAGACTGACGGGCAGTAAAAAAGAACCATCCAGACCCTCGAGGATATGTTGCGGGCTTATGTTTTGGAGTTCCAAGGTTCTTGGGACAACTACATCAGTTTGATGGAATTTGCCTACAACAACCAGTCCCACAGCAGCATCAGTATGGCACCGTATGAGGCACTTTATGGTCGGAAGTGCAAAAGTTCTACCTGTTGGGATGAAGAGGGATTGAGAACACTAGAGGGTCCAGAGTTGGTTCAAGAGACAGTTGATAAAGTCAGCATGATAAAGTCAAAGTTAAAGGCAGCGCAAGACAGACAGAAGAGTTATTCGGATCAACACCGTAGAGATATGAAGTATAGTATTGGGGACAGAGTTTTCCTTCGAGTTCCGCGCCGGAAAGGTATTATCAGTTCCGGACAGAAGGGAAAATTGAGACCTCGATATATTGGTCCATATGAGATTACAGAGAGAGTTGGTCATTTAGCTTACAGATTAGCCTTACCAGCAGAGTTGGCACAGATTCACAACATTTTCCACGTGAGTATGCTTCGGAGATATATATCAGACCCTACTCAGGTGATTAACGAGCAGACATTTGAGGTGGCAGAGAACTTAACTTACAGAGAGGAATCAGTGAGAATTCTGAAATTTAGGGTTAAACAGCTTCGAAATGAAGATATTCCTATGGTTAAGGTGCTTTGGAAGCATTATTCTCAAGGTGAAGCCACTTAGGAAACAGAGGCACGGATGCGACAGAAGTATCCAAACTTATTCCAGAGTACAGGTATGAAATTTTGAGGACAAAATTCTTAAGGAGATGAGAGTTGTGAAACCCCCGACCAGAGTCATACGTCATTTTAACGTCATTACATGCATTTCATGCATTTTTATTTAAAATGCATTAGAGTTTAATATGATATATGACATTGATATGAAATATATAAATTGCTTTGTTTGTGGTTCCTGAGTCGGTACTAAGCGACCAGTTGAGTTATTTGATCTGATATAAAGATATGTTGTTTTTCACGGTACTGAAACCCTGCTATATGTTTATATGAGAGAGATTGCTATGAAATGTATATTGCATAAATGCATTTCCACAGGATATAATTACAGGCGTTGTGATTATCTTAGCCAGTGTTTGAAAATTTCACCAGAATAAACCTACGGATTTTTATAGAGAGGCCTACGGGTCTATATGATATAGAAACACCCACGGTCCTATATGCTGCAGAGTGATCTTCGGATCTTACAGAGTTGATCTTCGGATCTTACAGAGTGAAGTTTCATCGACAGTATTCCGGGTCTCCTCATTTACTGGATCCAGTTAGAGAACCGTTTGAGGTGAAATTCCCGGGCAAACACTTGGCCGATAAATCACAACTAAAGAATAGAGAAAATATGACATATAGTATTGTATGCATAGAAAGAGATGATTTTATATGATAAATATGGCTTAATTCATTGCTTATTGATATGCTTTGATTATATTGCTTATATGTTGGTATTGTTTAAATGTGATTTACACTTGCTGAGTATGCGACTCACCAAATCGCAATATACGTTTCAGGTCAGCAGTCCGAGTGAAGTACTGAGACTTCACTCGTCTATGCACGGAATTAGATATTCTATTATTATTATAAAGGGCAGGCAAAGCCCGAAGGCTGCTATCCCAATAGGCCAGCGGGCAGAACGAGGAGAGGGTCCGGCAATCATACCATACCACCGCGGTCGAAAAAGCGTGTTCCCTGCAGATAACACTCATCGTAGACCATCCTCGGCCTTCTTCGTTTTCGATGAAAAAAAAAATATTATATCGATCTCCGAAAGCATTTTCCTTCCTCCGCCGCATCTCCCCTCCTTCGTTGAGCCTTTCCTTTAATGGTTGGGGGAAGCATTCCCCTATCTGAACTTAGCGAGCATTCTTTCCAACCTTATTCAAATAGGGGGGGTGGTTTTGAACATAGGCTCAAACATGATTTGAAGGTCCTAGCTATGCCATGCGTTTAATATAAAATCTGGAAAACTACAAGGATGACAAAAAGAGGGCGCTTTCCTGTGTTGCACTGAAAAAAGAAGGACCTAAGAGAAAACACTCTTCTCTTAGGTTTCTTCCTTCCGCGGCCGCCGCCTGGCCCGCGTTAGAGGGGAAAATTTGCAAAGCGAGAAAAGACAGAGGGAGGGGGAGCAGCATCTTATTCTTTTCGCGAGAACTTCCATATCAAAAAAGCATTCGGAACGGGCTCCACGTTCGATTCAGCTGAAGCCTAGGCCTCTCTCCTCTCACAGTTCATATTGTTACATGTGTGATGTAAGCATTATTATACATATTTTTGGCATGTAAATATATGGTGCTATGTTATATAGCCTTTTGAATGAACTGTTGTTATATCCATTTTTTGATATATGTAAAGTATGCTATGTTTATATTGCCTATAGTGCAGAGAATGACCAGACTAACCTCAAGTAAGGTAAAAGAAAAGATGTTTTATGCTGTTATATGTTTGATATGTGAATATTATATATAAATATTATAAAGATTAAAACAGAGATAGCAACATGTGACGTATGTTATGTTATAAAAAAAATGGCATGTTTTATGACATAAGAGTATAGTAAGAGGTGTTACAACTAAGGCCTCTCAGACTCCAAAATTCACGACGCCAGATGCGCAAGATCTTCAGAGCTTTTGCCGCCTTAGCTTCCTTATATAAAGAAACCCAAAACGTCACTCTAAAGTCACTCACATGCCTACCAAATTTAAGTGGGCCAAAGTCCCTTGCAAATTAGAAGGAAGGAAAGCAACCAATGCAAGCTGCCCGACCCCAAGAGGTTCGGTAGGAGGCACTATCGGAGGCGAAGGGAGAAGCAAGCAAGAAGAACCATCCTCACCATGCTCAATCTTCAAAATATTGATTCGAGGTAGAAAAGAATGCAACATTTCCTTCACTTGCATTTCAGAGCAGAAGGAGAAAGAGGAGCTAGAAGTAAAAAGTTGGAGCGGAAAACCGAAGGCAAAAAATTTGATTCCTCACTATGCTCAATCTTCAAAATATTGATTGGAGGTAGAAAAGAATGCAACATCTCCTCCACTTACATTTCAGAGCAGAAAGAGAAAGAGAGCTAGGAATAAAAAGTGGGAGCGGAAAACCGGAGGCAAAAAATTTCTGAAATCAAATGCCATGCTAAGAACATCTGAACCCTCTTCTTCATAAACAATGACTTTACAAAGCTGTCCATCAACCTAAGCACCAATTAGCCTCAGAGGTTGACACCAAAATTCTTGTGAAATCTAATCTTCTTTTTGGAAAGTATACTTATCGGGAAGTAATTTTCTAACAACTTGAGATTGAAGACGTTTGATATATTAAATTCCTGTGGAGTAAAATTTATTAAAAAATATTATTTTAAATAATACATATAATCATTATATAAAATAATAAAATTAAAAATTAAACTATAAAATAAAAATTTTATCTTTTACAACTCGAGAGAAAAATATATAAAATTACAGTTTTTTATTTTCAGAAACTTCTTTTTCAAAAACCAAATATTTCTACAAAGTTAACCAAACAATACATTAATGTTAATGATATCTTAAATACTTTTCTTAGTTTATTATCATTTAACTGGTTACAATTTAATTACTAAATAACTTTTATTTAAAAAAAAATGTGGATAATTTTAGTTCTATCTGGAGCCAAAAGTATTGAAAAAAGGGAATTGAAATTGGAACCAGAACCATAAAAAGAGTCTTATTCTGGTTCCAAACTCCAAGAAACAACTAAAATGGTTGTAGTTCCGGTGCATGTACTGTCCTAGAATCCAAACCTCTTTGGCCCTAGCAAAAGGTATAACACTGTATAAAGTATAAACAGTAACAAAAAAAAATTAGAAAAGAAAAGACAGTGCTAAAGTCAAGCCATGGGGAAGAGTCGCAGAAAAGAAAATGCAGAAGAAAGATAAAAACACTCATTAACTGCACCATGGGACCATCCTTCAATTTTCTCTTCCCCACTCCTCTCTCAATGTTACCTTTAGGTTAATTAAACGCTTTGTTAAGAATGTCATTAAAACTTAAACTTCCCCCTAACCATTAGTAGCTTGTTCATCTCAGATTCTCAGCTCCCCTCCCCACCAAAATAACCGAAGTTCTTTGCACTTTCAGCGTCAACAACTAAGAGCTATAAATAACATTTTTTTAAAATGTTTCCGAATAAATTACAAATATTAACAGTTTCTCCCGTTTTCAGCCTTATAATTAAGGAGGAAATCGTTGCAAATGTAAAGTAAAAATAATATAACCAAATTAATTGATATTTTAGTACACAGACACATTAAAATTTGGAGCTTTTCAATCACTTTTATTAATTCATACTCTCACAAAACTAATTATTAGTTTTGAAAATTTAAGAGAGGAGCCGTCTATTATTACGATAGGTGTCAAGTAGTGATGTACCCAGTTAAAACATCCTAATAAACCGATAAACTTAAAAAACAAACGTAATTATGAAATCGCAAACAAATATGTTATGTTGTTTCTTGATTTTACATTTTTACATATTTTACAATTTTATTTAATTTTTTTGAACTTTAAATTTAATCATATTTCTGTCCATATATATTTTAAAAATCTAATTTCAATTTGTTATCCTTCTTCTATAAAAGTTTTTTTTTTTAAAAAAAAATAAAATATAACTTTTATTAATTGATAATACAATTGCAATAAATCATCATAATCTCATATAAGAAATAAAAAATACAAAAACAAATAACTAAAACTTTCTTATTTAAAAGTTATATTTAATAAAATTTATAATTAATAATGTTTCTCATGTCATATTTTTCTCTATAATATGTAGTTCTTGTTTCATTAAATACTTATTATTAAATTTATAATTGTACTTATAGTCATAAACAACTAGAATAATTAAAAAATGAAAACTAATATGTTTATAGTTGGAAAGAAATACTCTATTACTAGAATAATATATTTAAAAGTTAATTGTTAGTTTGATTAACTAAAATTTAAAAATTAATAAAATAATTATACTAAATTTTTAAAAAATAATTTATAATACAGTTACAAATTATTAGTGAATTTTTTTTTTAAAAAAAAATATAAGTATAAACTTTATTTGTGTAGATAATTTAGACCGTTTATGTTACTGTATTATTAATAATCAAATTATTGCTCCAAAGTTTGTTAGATATGATTCGATAATAATGAATAATTTATCAAAAACTTCAATTTATTTTTCAATTTGACAATAATTATTTTATTTGTATTTATATTTCAGTTAAACATTTTATTATACCGTTATTTTATCACATATTTTCTCCTTTCAATTGCAGACATTATATTTACCCCTCTTCTTAAACTGTTATTAAAAAAAATCTAATAAATTTTCAACTCGAGCACCATAAAATTCAAATATTAAACCAAAGTAAAATTATTAAACTGGAAATTCACGCAGACAATATAAACCTAGATTAACACATGTACAATAAACTTAAAAGACAATTTTCATGTTCAAAAGTATCTGTAACTTGGACTTATTTGAATAGCCACACTTATTCTGCAATGTAAGTTTTTTGAGGCAATAATATTGCAAGAATTGCAGGAAACAAGGTAAGACATACCAATACCATACCAGACTATCATCTGAGATTAATTAGGGTTTTAGCAAAGAAAAAACAAAGAAGGGTGGGGTGGGGGAAGGCAATAATTAGAATCAGGACCAAAGTGCAGGCTATGTTAGAGAAATAACATGACCTTGTCGGTTGTTCAGCAAGAATACATTCATTTCTTGTATTATCACTATTCTTCAGTTCTTAGTGCATAACGCACCCACCTCTTGCTCCTTTCTTGGTTGATCTTATTGAGTTTGGATGGGATTTTAGGAAACAAAACCCCAAACCCACACATTTTTATTTATATATATATGTATATAAAAAGTACCTCTCTCTCTCTCTCTCTCTCTCTCTCTATCTCTTTTACTTCCCATCTTTCTTTTTCTTCTAAATTAGCAAGCTTTTGACGTTTCTTCCTCCTCAATCCCAGTTGCGCAGTGGGTTCTTGGCGCTTATGATGGTGCAATTACATCTTCATCACTTCAGATCTACAGTTTAATTAGTACAGTATTATACATCAATCAAGGTAAATGTTTTATCTATTCGTGTTGGGACCCATATATACTAGCTAGCTAGCTAGTGCTCTTTCTTTCTTTCTTTCTTTCTTTCTTTCACACAAATTAATATTATTATTTGTATCTAATCATAGCCTATTTGTATTGTATCAGTGAAAAGAGTTAGTGGGTTTTGTATCCATTAATGTCAAAATCAGAATAATAATCTTCAGGGTTTACCTAAGTCATTAGTTCCTTGATCAGCTTTGATTTCTGCGATTAGGGTTCCAAGCCATCCAAGAAAATCAAGACTCAGATTTGCAGATCATTTTGATGGAAGTGAGAAGACAAGAAAAGGGGATTTTGATGCAAGGCTCTTTGGGAGGATATAACCCAACAAGTAATAAACTCGATTCTTCCTCTAATAATATCTTAGTTTCAGCCTTTGAAGAAAGGAAAAGAGATGATTATAATCATAATCATCTAATGAATCAGCCTCCTCTTTTTCACCACAATCAAATGAATCAGCCTCTCAAACCTACTGGAGATCCTGCAGACTCAACCCCAGATCCAACTCCAGCTTTGGACACAGTTGCTCCGGTTCCAACCAGATCAGCTTCTGAATCACCCCCGCCACCGATAAGAGTAGTTAGATACCGAGAATGCTTGAAGAATCATGCTGCAAGCAAGGGAGGACTTGTCGTAGATGGATGCGGAGAATTCATGCCCACTGGTGCTGAGGGTACACCAGAAGCCTTGAGATGTGCTGCTTGTGACTGCCATAGGAACTTTCATAGAAAAGAAATTGATGGAGATCAACGAAGTGCAGTCCCCAATTGTTTTTACAAAAACAATAACCAAAGAAATACCATACTTTCTACTCAACTAGCCACTCCGACATCACAGCCGTTGATCCATTATCATCAACAACAACAAAATCAAAACCATAGATACCCACTTTCATTCGGTGCTTCCAGTGCTCCGACGATTGTAATGACCTTCGGTGGAGGAGGAGGCGGTGGTGGAGGTCACGCGGAGTCATCGAGTGAAGATCTTAACATGTTTCATTCAAATATGCGAGGCTACGAGTCTATGCAACCATCATCTTTGTCGAAGAAGAGGTTTCGAACCAAATTTTCTCAAGAACAAAAGGATAAAATGATGGAATTTGCAGAAAAAATAGAGTGGAGAATCCAAAAACAAGATGAACAACAAGTGCAGCAGTTTTGCTCCCAAGTTGGTGTAAAGAGAAAGGTTTTCAAGGTTTGGATGCACAATAACAAACAAGCAATCAAGAAAAAACAAATGTAAGAGCAAAAAACTAATCCAACCCTCCAAATAAAAGCATTATATATGCTTACTTATAAAGTATATTGTTGTTTTAATTAACACACTAACCCAACATACTTATGTTCTATGTAATTACGAATAATAATGCACATTAATATGAATCTTACTTTGCTATTGAAACAAATAAAACAAAAATAGTTCTTACATCCTAAAAGATTCCTATCAAAAATTAGCTAATTGTAAGATATTCTTTACCCTACATGGAGGAAAAGTAAAAAAAGGAAAAATACAGTAATGGTTTCTTTTGGTCGAGACCATGAACATGGAAGGTATGTTTCAAAATCCCACGAATTATTAGTTACTTTGCTTTTTTTTTCCCCCCTTTTCAGCTGAAAATATGATGCGTAGACATTCCGCAATCATCCAAGATGACCCCCTCTTCTGTATACATCTTTTTTCAAGATTTAAAGCCGGATCCAACGCCACATTTTTTTAATTATAATTACCAGTTTCTAATATATCCTAATCTCATCGTTAATTAGTCTGTGTTCTTGTTGCTAATGTGCAAATTTTCTTACAGTGGGTCATATGTATGTATTATATATTTACGGTTGAAAATGATAGTTGTTTGTTTGTTGCTATATGAGCTTCATCTTTTGCTAGCTGTTGTACAAATTATTTCTGAGCAACCTTCACATGGAGAGTGTTTTTTTTTGTATGGTACTACTACATGCGTTTGAATTTTGACCAACATATTTATGAACCAAATAAATGCAATGAGGACTGAATTTAATGCACTTAAGATGATTAACGTAATTGTGAATCTCAAATAAGTTACATTTTACAGTCAAGTTATGTTGCATTTTGAAGCCTTATTAGTGCATTAAGAGGACAAATTGTATTACATATAAGCAAATAGATAAAAGACAGAAGAGTCAGCAGTGATTTTTATGTTTGCCTGCGCATGAAGAGAGATAGTTGAAAAGGTGAATGGCATAATTGGAGAGGGGACTGAAGACTGATACAGAATGTGCAAAGAAAATTTGAATATTATATTATAAAAAAAGCATGAACAGTACAATTAGGCGTCGGCAGGTTATGGATTGACCGTTTTACCAATTTGGGTTTGATTATTAGCTCCTCGGGATACTCTAAATTCCATATAAGATATGTATTAAAATGATCCTAATTGTGCAATCCACCCATCATTTGGACCTCACTATAGAGAATAAAGTAGCAAAAGAAATTTATCATTTATAAATAACTTAATCTCATATACTCGGTGTAGGTAAGTATGTTATATATTCGGTTTAAGTATGTTATATATTCAGTTTAAGTAAGTATTTTGTTAGATATATTTGGTTTAAGTATTTTTCTTAGATAATAATGGACTAATGCACATTTCAAATACTACTAACAAGTATATTATGACATTGTAGAAAGTAGCACTCAAACCTCTGCCGCATCTCTTCTCATCTTGTCTCCTAGAGCACCAGTAGCCTTGGACATACTCTCTTTCGCAGCTTCATACTCCGATTTTGCTTGACTGGACATTGTCTCTTTGGCCGACTTATATGCCTCAAAATTATACATAGATTGTTCAAATGTGTCCATTTCATCACATCCCATTCCATTCTTAGCTTCTTCATTATTGTCACTAGCTCCTGTTCTTCCATATTCTTCTGATCTTGTCATGGCATCTACATTATTTGACTTCCCTGAATTAAGGGAAGAAAAGAAAAGCCTTTCATTAATCGTCCCAATTATAATTTGGATGTCTACTCTTAGTAGACAAGGAGTAAAAAGAACCCAAAGAAATATTGAAAAGCAAGAATGAAGACAATAAGGGGGGGAAAAAAAAAAAAAAAAAAACCTTTTGGATGGTCCAGATTATATAATCACTAAAGTTTGAGGATGAATTAATTACCTGATGAGGCACAGTCCACTTTATTTATTCTTGTGTGCTCTTGTTTCAATCCAAGGGTCCTGTTAGCATTATTGCAACACAAAACTTAGCAAGATTCTTTATTAAATCTAATGAAATAAAGCAAGCTTTTCATATCAAGAAATAAAAAATATTAATCACTGAATTTGATGAATTAGCTATAACCTAGAAAAACTTGGTCTAGTTTGTCTAAACCCCAAAAAATAGGGATGCAAATGCAACTTTTAATTTGTTCTAGCGTGAAGCAATCCTACATTATAAAGGCATATAAGAAAAACTTTGAACTCTCCAAATCAATCAGCTAAAACCATTTTTAAATGAGGAAAAATTAATAAAAAAATAAATGAAAAACTGAAGTTATTTATAAGTAACTCGAAAAAAAAAAAAAAACTCATTAGAGAGCCTTATAGGCTTGAGATCCGAACAGGAATTAAAATCACAATTTTTCAAAAATAATACTAATTAAATGTTATTTATTAGTTACTGTACACGTGTATTTGTACTTTTATATTATATTTACCAATTAAAAATACATTAAATTAATAAATATGCATATTTATCAATAAAAAAAAATTACATCGGTAAATACTTATATTGTAAGTAAATATAAAACATCATTCACCTAATATTTCAATATTAGACATTCTATTATTGCTAATATTTCATTTCAATGTCGACATTCTATTATTGCCAATATTTTAAAGTTGGTGTTTTGTTATAATAAAATTATTCAAAGTGATTTTTTTCCTTTAAAAAAACTCAAAAAATATTATTAAGTATTTATTTGATCTCCGAATATAAATTTAAACCATTAAATGATTTATACTATAATTAATATTGTATTAATATACATGTAAAAATTAAAATATAGGGGTAGAAAAAAAAATGCACAGAATTATAAATATTTTAGTAATATCAGTATTTTAGTTTTTAGAGGAGAAGACTAGCATCATTACTCTAAACTAAAGCACTGCCCATGAGAATTATATAGAAGAGAGGGAGAGGATGTTACTGATTATTGGCATGATTCACTGTGTTTCCTTCATCCTCCATGCTGAAACAGCAAGCCGCACACGCCCACAAAACCACGGCTGCCGTTAGAATTGGGACCGTTTTAGTTTCCATGTCTGATGTAGTGATATTTCTGCACTTTCAAGCAGACCCTACATAGGGATATCGATTATTAAGGAAGATGAAGAAGCGCGGTGGCATGGCAGATAAACGGTTCCGGTGCTAAAACGTGGCAGCAATGTAAGATTACGTGGCTGTAGTAGGGGGACTGTACTTTGGTGGTTTTGAAACGCGTGTCCATTTTTTACAGCACCAATTTCTTTTTTCGGCAAACATATTTGGTCTTCCACTCCTAACCAGTTTTAGCCACTGCTCAAAAATCGCTACTCAAAAATCAATTAAGATGATGGCTAAAATTAGCTGATTAGTGTTGTTTAAAAAATACTAAAAATTAAAAATTATATGAATTTAAAATTTAATAGAATTCTACATACAAAATTAAAAGTACTTTATTGAATACAATTAAAAACTAATTTTTAACGTTTTTACAAGTACCAAATAAAATTTATATCTAAATATGTAATTAGATTCAATATATATCTATATATATATATATATATATCTATATCTATATATATATATATATATATATATAT
>CANUEY010029976.1:0-25198 GCA_948099555.1 Croton setiger
AATGTTTGGTATTGTTATATGTGATAAATTGCCTTATTTGTTCTATATGCTTTGCTTAGCACTTGCTGAGTTTTGCGACTCATACAAAACGCATATGATGTTTTTCAGGTTAGCTGTTTGAGTGAAGTACTGAGACTTCACCGGTCTATAGCTCAGGTCGGTACAGCTGAAGCCTAAGTCTCTCTTCCTCTCGTCACATCATCTGTACTAGTTGCATATAGACTTTGATTAATGCTATTCCTGTATAGCATTACGTTTATATTTTGGCATGTATATATATATATGTTTGTTAAGTTTGAGATAGTAAAGCAAAATGGCATGTAAGTAAATAAGAATAATTATATGTGTTTGATATTTGGTATTTGTATGTTATATGCTGAGTTATTATATGATGATATGGTTTAACATGATAGTTAAAATGGCAATATATGTTTTAAAAAAAAATATGACATGTTTTATAACGTAAGGTATAAGAGAGGACGCTACAATACCGATCTCGGAATGCCAATCACTTTAGTTTTTCGAGAAGCAGTAAAGGCTGGATACCTCAAACCATTGGAGGCAAGGCCACACCCAACCCATTACCTCTTAACTACAAAACAAATGAGTATTGTGAATTCCACCAAGGAAATGAGCACAAAACCGAAGCTTGACCCTTAAAAGGTGAATTCAAGATCTGGTTAACAATGGGTCGATTATACACAAAACCAAACCAAATATTAACACCAACCCTTTACCAATCATGGGGTAAATGCTATAATCTCCCAAGAGGAACTGTTTGATCCTTTCAAGCTTTTCCTGGAAATGAACAAAATTGTGTCTTGGATTTGAATGACCTATCCGAAGAAGTAGATGCCATAACCCGAAGTGGAAGACAATATGAACCCATTATCTTGGACAAGGTATCAAACCCACCAAGGGGAGGAACCCCTGAACCAAAAGAGGACCTTATCCTAACCCAGTTAAAGAAAACCCAAGCAAGAGTATCCATATGGGAACTTTTAGCCTCATCTTTCCCTCACCGCCAAGCTCTTTGCAAGGCACTAAGCCAGCTCCAAACATCAGTTGAAGTAAGTCCGGAAACACTTGTGGCTACTTTAACCCAAGCTTCTAAAACACAAAACATTGGGTTCTCAGATGAAGATCTCCCAGAAAATAAGGGTAACCATAATGAAGCCCTATACATCACGGTCTAAACCAGGGATAAAACTGTACCCGTGGTGCTCATTGATAATGGGTCAGCTCTGAATGTATGCCCTTTGAGAGTAGCCAGCTGTTTGGGTCTGGAGGTCTCTGACTTTACACCTTCTGACCAAATAGTAAAGGCATATGACAATACCCGAAGAGAAGTTTTAGGGGTTGCTACCTTATCAGTCACTATTGGGCCATCTAAAATGGAAATCCCTTTTCAAGTTATTGATGTCCCTACCAGCTTCAATCTCCTCCTTAGAAGGCCTTGGATACATCAAGCCAAGGCTATACCCTCCTCCTTACACCAAAAAGTCAAGTTCCCTTACATGGAAAAGATCATAACCATTCAAGGGGATAACTATAACCAGCTCAGAAGTACCAAGGATCAGTCTCTCCTTGAGGTTAATCCTAAGAAATCAAGTATAACCCTTTCTGGATTCCAGTATGACACTATCCAATTCATAGAAGGAGAGGTATCGAGTCCTTATGTTCTCTTCGACTTTGGGGCAATACAGATCAATTGCATAGTGAAGTTGATGCTGAAGATGTCCTACCTACCTGGGATGAATATGGCTAAGTCTAGGAAAGCCTACCCTTCGAAGCATGCTTGGGAAAGTCCAATTGCCAATGGAACCTTCGGTTTGGGATATGAACCAATAGAAGAAGACCTAATGGAGATGATTTCAAGCCTCAAAGAACCCCTGGTTCACGGAAAAGGGATATCACAATGCGTCCCTATTTTAGAACCCTCAATGGCTATTTTGTCAAACCGGGAACAACAATTCCTTATTGTGGTTTCCAAGAGCCGTTCTACTGCCCTCAATCCCAAAAGATGCTACCGGAAATTGAACTCTTTGCTGATGTACTTAATCTGAAGATCCTTCCAAACACATGGAAGACTTTATGCAACCTAGTCTCTTGATAAAGTTGCCGTAATATTCAAACTCTGAAGAACTCACGAATCCAGTCTACCTGATCAAGTCAGCTCAAGAACCTTTGGCCAATTGGTATACTGAGAAGGAACTGTCCGTCACCCAACCCAGTGTCAACCCAAATCTTGAGTCTATCCATGTACAACTTGAGTTAAGTTTTCTTGAGTTTGGTCCAAACTCTCCTGGGTCAAATCTCGAGTCTGATGTAACTGTCGAGGATAACTTCCTCTCTTTCAACAATAATATTCCAACTTTTGATTACCTTGTTTGTTAGTCTTCCCAAGTACATTCTGGCAAAAATAAAGAAAAAATAGAAATGAAAGAAACAAAAGAACAAATAATAATTGGCAAAGAAAATGAACATACATACATGCATGTGATTGTACATATAAAGATCAAATTGATGGGTGCCTCAAGAAGTTCGCCGACTGCTTTATGTGGAAGCTGAGCGATGTCACGGGATTAGATCCAGCCAGTACACAAGCTTCCAACTCTTCCAGGGGCAAAGCCGATTAAACAGAAGTTGAGAAGAATGAAGCCAGAATGGTCTTTGAAGATTAAGGAAGAAGTAACCAAGCAGTTAGATAATAAGTTCATAGAGTCCATCGCTTAAACTACTTGGTTAGCTAATATAGTGCCAGTTCCGAAGAAGGATGGTAAAGTGAGGATGTGTGTGGATTATCGGGATTTGAACAAAGCCTGTCCCAAGGATGACTTTCCTTTACCACATATCGACCTACTAGTCGACCGGATGGCCGGACATGAGACAGTCTCATTGACTGATCTTACTGTAGGGTACAACCAAATAATGATGTATCCTCCAGATAAGGAGAAAACAGCCTTTATCACAGAATGGGGCACCTACTGCTATAGGGTTATGCCTTTTGGGTTGAATGCCGGGGCAACTTACCAAAGAATGGCTACCACTATCTTCCATGATATGATCCATAAAGAAGTAGAGGTATACGTGGATGATATGGTTATTAAGTCAAAGTCAGCTGAAAGCCATGTTCACGAGCTTGAGAAGTTCTTCCTTAGAATTAGAAAGTACAACTTAAAGCTCAATCCAGCCAAGTGATTGAAATTGATCCTTCTAAGTCAAAAGCTATTCTAGAAATTCCACCTCCGAAGACCGAGAAAGAAACCCGGGGTTTTCTGGGGAGATTACAATACATCAGCAGATTCATCTCACAATTAGCCAACACCTGCGGTCCAATTTTCAAACTTTTAAGAAAAGGAGTTTCCCGAGAATGGAACGAAGATTGCCAGAGAGCTTTTAAGAAAGTTAACCAGTATCTACTGACTCCACCAGTCTTGCAGCCTCCTAGGTTGGGAAAGCCATTGCTGCTTTACTTGTCAGTAATTGATAAAGCCATGAGAGTTTTATTAGCTCAACAAGCAGAAGACTCCAAAGTCGAGAATGTCATTTACTACCTCAGTAAAAGGATGTTGGAATACGAACTTAAGTACAATCTGATCGAGAAACTGTGCTTAGCCTTAACTTGGGCCTGCACAAAGTTACAACACTATCTCTCCTCTTACACTACTTATGTCATTGCAGAATCGAGTCCCTTGAAATTCCTTATGGAAAGGCCAATTTTGGACAGTAAAATGGCTAAGTGGATATCAGTGCTTGCAGCCTTCGATCTAAAGTTTATTCAAAGAAAAGCAGTCAAAGGTAGAGCCATAGTAGACCAATTGGCTGAGTTGCCTGTTTCAGATCAAATGCAAGAGATAGAATTCCCTAATGAAGATCTCTTGAATGTGAACAATACCCCTTGGGAACTATATTTTGATGGAGCCTCTAACCATCGTGGTAGGCTTTGGGTGTACCAACAATGAAGCAGAGTATGAAGCCTGCATAAAAGGGTTAGAAACAGCCCTAGACCAAGGAATAAGAAGTTTAAAGGTCTTCGGTGACTCCAATTTAATAGTCTCCCAAGCCCTAAGAAAGTGGAAGATAAAAGAGGAGCGTCTGGTCCCTTACCTTCGACGCTTAGATGAACTAGCTCAAGAATTTGATGATTTGACCTTCAACTATTTACCAAGGACCAAGAATCAATTTGCTGATGCCTTAGCCACTTTAGCTTCAATGATGGACGTTAGGGAAGGAAAAGTCATCCGACCATTGACAGTTCAACTTCAAGAACAGCCAGCATCCATAATGCACATGGTAGATGACAAGCTATGGTATTTGGATATTTTGAATTACCTCAAAAGTGAGAAGTACCCGGAAGGTTCATCCAAAACTAACCAAAGAACCCTGAGACAGTTAACAACCAGCTACATCCTCATTAGAGATGTGCTGTACAAAAGAGCCTGGAATGGTATCCACTTGAGATGTGTAGATGAAGCAGAAGCCGAGTCAATCATGGAATCCGTACATGGCGGGGAATCCAGTCCACACATGCATGGGATGACCTTAGCTCAGAAAATCATGAATTTGGGATACTACTGGTTGACCATGAATGTAGATTGTGTAAAACACGCACAACGTTGCCATGAGTGCCAGATCTTTGCCAAGTCACAAAGGCAACCACCGGTTACTTTGAATCCTAGCTCTTCACCGTGGCCTTTTGCTACTTGGGGAATTGATGTGATTGGAAAAATTCACCCAAAGGCCTCAAATGGCCACCAGTTCATTTTAGTAGCCGTGGATTACTTCACAAAATGGGTTAAAGCGCCCTCTTACTCAGTCTTGAACGCCAAACAATTTGTTTGTGCCAACATCTTATGTCGGTATGGAACACCCTTCGAAATCATCACAGATAATGGAACTCATTTTCAGAAGGAATTTACAAGCCTCTTAAAGGATAAGAAAATCCAGCATCACAAGTCTTCCCCTTACAGACCTCAGACGAACGGGGCTGTAGAAGCTGCAAATAAGTTTATCAAAGTCATCCTTCAGAAAAAGGTTCAAGACCACAAAAGCTGGCATGAACAGTTACCTTATGCCTTATGGGGTTACAGAACTGCCATCCGAACACCAACTGGGGCAACACCGTATTCCTTAGTATATGGGATGGAAGCGGTACTCCCCATTGAACTCAAAGTTCATTCAGCCAGAATCATCAAAAAAAGCCAGATCAGTGAGGCCGATTGGATAGGTAATTATCATCACCAACTCCTGGGTCTAGATGAAAAGACATCGACTAGGTCATTCTGACGGTGAACGGAGGCAAAACGATGATTGAAACTCTGGATGAAAAGACATTGTTTCATGATTACACAGTCAAAATTTTGATTTGTTTTTTAAAATTCTATTTTGTTTATTTTTTTTAAATAATAAAAAATAAATAAGGATTGAAAAGTAAAAGTAAAAAAAGAGTGAAATTTCACTAATTGTAGAATTGTGGGAAGTGCAAAGGGTATGTTAGTACATATAATTTTAAATTTCCCGACAGGTAAATGTGATGCTTTGCATAAAGGGGAAAAATTAGTAAATTTCTTGGGAGGCATGCAAAACAAACGGTTAATGGTGAGAGTAAGTAAACGAAAATGTAATTAAAGAGAAGCCTAAGCGTACTTTCCACAGAATGATTTAAAACAAGAAAGCGCTCAAAAGTTTTCATTCGGTTTTCTCTTCTGTGTTTTTCATGTCGTAGTCGTAGATAGGTTTTTATATCCAATTAGGTTTCCATATTACAGTATCTGAATTCTCCATTCCGAATCATGTCCGCTTCCACTGTGTCGATTACAGCCAACCCTGCTGCTCGACGGAGACCCGTCGTCGCCGGTGAAAAGAAATCCAACAATATCGAATTTTTACAAAATGAAGCACAAATTAATGGCGGCGATAATGCTGCTAACAATGGTAACGATAAACACATGGCTTCTCACAGCAAGGATCTGAGTCACCACTCAATTCGCGGCGAGGCAGTTCTAGAAAGATCTGCAAGAGACACAACCCAAGTAAAGAAAAATGCTTTGGCTAATTCCACCATTTCCCCACGCAGGACTCGTAAGATAACCGCTAAGCCCGAGAAGCCGATGTGGCAAACGGTGGTTAGCGTTTTCACCAAGAATTTTGTGCTTTTGCTTGTTTTGTTAGGTTTGGTTCAGATGATTAGACGGTTGGCTATGAATTCGGGGGATTATTCTTCTTCTCTGTCTGGTGCTTCGCAAATTGGTGTTTCCGAATTTGAATCTCGGATTGCAGAAGTCGAATCATTTTTGAAAACTACTGCGAAAATGATTCAGCTTCAAGTGGAAGTTGTTGATGCGAAAATTGGGAATGAGGTGGAAGGTTTAAGGAAAGAAATGGATAAAAAGATTCAGGACAAAACTGGATTTTTGGATACTGAGTTGAGGCATTTAGTAGCTAGAAATGAACTATTGGAGAAGTCAGTTGGTGAGTTAAAGGCTGTAGATTGGATGTCTAAGGAGGAATTTAAAGTATTCTACGAGGAGTTGAAAAAAGAAAAGCACAATGAGTTTGGTGAAAGTGATATTAGTTTGGACGATATAAGAGCATATGCCAGAGATATAGTAGAGAGGGAAATTGATAAGCATGCTGCTGATGGGCTTGGAAGGGTGGACTATGCTCTGGCTTCTGGTGGGGCACTGGTTGTCAAGCACTCAGAGCCATTTGGGAAGGGAACCATTTGGTTCTTGGCGGGCTCACGGGGTAGGGTTCATCCTGATGCAGTTAAATTGTTGAAACCAAGCTTTGGAGAGCCTGGGCAGTGCTTTCCACTGAAGGGAAGCAGCGGCTTTGTTCAAATTAAGCTTCGAACGCCTATTGTTCCTGAGGCTGTCACCTTAGAGCATGTTGCTAAGGTAATCTCTCTGTTCTAATATGTGGTTATTTATTTTGCGAAACTATAAATTCTGCTTCCCATTGTGTTTGTGTCTGTGTGTCAATGTATTATGTGTGTTCTAATTTACTTTTAGTTTTCCAACTTAAGACTTAATTCATGGCTTCGAAGATCAGATTTTGGTACGGTCTAAATGAATTGCAGCTGCAGCTTATAGGCATTTGATTTGTTGAAATGTTTGAATTAGATTTTCACAGTTTTTATTTTTTACTTTTAAGTTTTAAATTAGCCTAAACTAATCATGTTCTCAACCTTTTGATCTTATAACCTCAATAAGATCATAATCAGATGCTGATCCTTGTATGCAATTTCAGTGAGAAATTTATTGGCATTTTCCCTTAGATTGATGTCAAAATATTGGTTAAAATAGCAATAATTGCTTATTGAATCAAATCTTGGTATATTCATATGGAATCAAGTTGCACATTAATGTTTGTTGTTTTAGTTGTTTGAGTTTCTTATTCAAAACTTACATGTCATTTGTAAGGCATATAATTTTGTTATTATGCATAGATGATAGATGCTAGATTTTCAATTTGCAAATGGGCCTTATCCTTTCCATTTTGGATGACATCGAATAATGAAAGTTAATTGTGGAAGTTTTTAGATATGAGTAAATTGGTTTGAGAACTAGAACATTAATAAATAAATTTCACCTATCTTAAAACAAGCCAAATTGCTTTGAGAAAATGGATATTGGGATTTTGGAGTTCATTTGAATTTTTTTTTTATTTTTTTTGTTCATGATGTTGGCATCTGAAGATTCACCGAGTCTTTACAGTTTCTGTAGTTCACTTAAATCCTTGGGTTTTTTCTTTTAATGCTTTGAGTACAAATTAGTACCCTAAGATGAAAGGCTTAATGTTGAGTATTGATGGTATTTTTTTTAACAAAATTGCCAGATTGGCAGAGACTGAATACATGGATCTTTTTCCCTTTTAAGGGGACCTTTAAACTGTTGTCTGTAGTAAACTAGATGGACGTCTGAAACTGTGAAATCTGAAATGAAACTTAACACAGTAAAGCTAAGTAGAATATATTGGGTTTCTAGTCAAGAGTTCTTGTTATTATACTTGATATTCTGGTATGAGTAGAATAAGTCCCAAAGAAACACAGGATGAATTCCAGTAAAATTTTGAGCCAAAATACGAGAAGCAAATATATATCGACGGAATAAAGAAATGGTTCTCTATTTGCCTTGATAGTTCTCTGCAGCATATTAGCTCTTCTGGGTCATCCATAATGCAGTGAGAATAAAAAATCGGTGTTTTATAAACAAAAAGAGAAAACTAGTGAATGACTGTTATGGCAACAAAGAAAAAACATACAATTTTTAGGAGCAGAAAAAACTGTCAGCACAAGAAATTGTTTAATGAGCAAAACTGAGTAGACAAGAAGGGATGAAAATGTTAAAAAACAAAATGGTAGCTACTGGAGTTTGACCTTTGTCATGGATTCTCTAGTCATAATGCCCAAAATTTGACTACAAAAGACTGAAATATCATTGGTAATCACAAAGACCTTAAAGTGCTTAAAGTCTGAATTATGGCACATAATCCCAATTCAACAGAGAGCTTCTAAGCCCTGTCTAAATTATTTCTGATTTGTTTGTTGAAATAAATAAAATAAAAATGTACTTATCTGAATGATTCTAAATGCGATTCTACAAATGAAGGAAAAACCATGAATAGGAGACATGTAATTGAAGATTACTCCCAAGATTGTTTTTCATTGTATGTGTCCAGGTGAAATAGAATCTCTTTCGCTTCTAGCTTGTCAAAGGAAAATGTGCATTGACACAAAGGCAAATGAAAGACAGGGATATTTTGATGGAAGTGGGGGGATTATTTGACAATAGCAATGAAAGAACTCAAAAGATGGAAGAATGGGAGTCTAGGAGATAGGTCTAGAAGCAGCTTAGGTGGTCCTGCTCTTTATTTTGTCAATGACGAGGATGCATATATAATTGCGGCAACTGGCATGTAATTATATGGCATAAAATGAAAGAAAGCATTACATGTGTTATTGATTATATTCCAAGTTTAACTTATCTATAGGAGACCAAATGGAATGCATTTGAGTGCATGATATCAAGAATGTAACTAGTTTGGGGCAACGGCCATCTCAATCAAGTGAATAAATTTGGGTGGTAAAGGAGCTTCATTAGGTGGTTATTTGTTATGGGTAATTGTTATGTAAAATGACAACCAATGGGTGCGTTAGGAAGGTTGTTAATTTTTGGTAATTCAAGAGATAAAAAACTCCTTGAAGTTGGTTTTAGTATAGGTTTATGTGTAGGCCATAGGAGGTTCTACGCTTGATAGGCGGTGGAGATGAAAGGAGAAGATGGTGTTTCTCTGGGAACTATGGAAATTATTGATCCTTGTATCCTGCTGAGAGCGACAAAGGGGAGATTATTATGGTTGTTGGAGATTAATTTCCTGAAGGACTATTACTGGGTATGGTTACCAACTTTCAGAACATTGACATCACATAATAGTTTGTCATAATAATCCTTATTTTCACCGTGTAATTCAGATATGTATGACCTCCATAATCCATATAAAATCACAAAACCGAAACAAAGATTTCAAAATATTAAAGTTAATTCTTTACAGTTTGTTATATTTATCTGCTATCTGTTAATCTCCTTTAATTAATTTATTTTATTATTATATTTTTCTGTTATCTTAGAATCTACTGATGAAAGTACTGAAATACAAAATAAGTAAAACTAAAGATTCATACAAAATTGTATTTTTTCATTTGAATCTGTATGCATTTTGTTACATGTGCACACACCAACACACACAACTCCCTCTATGAGTTAATTTTTCCCCTCTTATATGTTGTCATTCAAAAGTGGGAATGTTTGAAGAAAGAATTGAATAAGTGGCATGATTTCTGGAAATATTTTAATTCAGGATGCAATATTTAGTTCATATCACATTAGTTGGCTTAAGTTCAGAACTAAGATCGTTTGCATATTTTGACCCAAAAAAATAAATGTAGAAATAAACTAAAGATTGGAAGAAATAGGGGAGAAATTTTGCTGAGAGATCTCTATCTAGTTGGTGGCGGTGGAAGAATGTCGATGGCCTGGGAATATATATTCCCAGAGTTGGTGGCATGAGTTTGGATTGCTGATATGAATAACCTAATGCATGAAAACAGAAATAGGAAACAATAATGATACTAACGGGAAACACATTTCTTCCAAACTATCAGAAACACGGGGAAACACATTTCTTCCAAACTATCAGAAACAGAAGTGATGGTGTTTGGTAACAAATAAATGAGGCTGTGCAGGATAGTAATTTGTAATTTTAAAAGCGAGTCTGATATGTCTTGGCTTGATTGAATTCTTATGTCTCGGTAAAAATAAGAAAAACTCATTAATTGTGATCAGTATCTAAAATCCATATCCTGTGTTGAATGGGTACTAATAAATTTGTTGTTCTTGGATGGACAGAGTGTGGCTTATGACAGGTCAAGTGCTCCAAAAAACTGTCGGGTGTCTGGGTGGCTTGAAGAGCATGATAAAGATTTAGCAATCGATAAAGGGAAGTTATATCTTTTAAGTGAATTTAGTTATGACCTTGAGAAGAGCAATGCTCAAACATTTGAGGTGTTGGGGTCTGGCATTGTAGACACTGTAAGGTTGGAGTTTACATCCAACCATGGAAGCTCTTCCCACACTTGTATATATCGGGTGAGGGTGCACGGTTATGAACCTCATTCTTTATCCATGATGACAATGGACTCCTGATGCTTCACTTAACTAGATTCATTTGTCTTCTGCTTCTCGTTTCTACCTGTAATATGGTTAGATGTCAATTCAAGGTGATTCTTCTATTGTTGTTATCGTTCTCTTGATTTCGTTACAGAAAGATACCAGTAAACATACTTCAATTTTGTTTTGTTTTGGTTTTTCTTTTTTTTTTTTTTTTTTTTTTTTTTTTGTCCCCAGATCTCCAGCTCTTACATTTATTTGGATCATTGAAATGTTGAGATCTGTGCTTGTATTGACCTTGATTAATCTCTTTGCTTAGGGGCTAAATTGCAAAGGATGGAATTTACAATCTTAGGATATGTGGTATTTAGTGTAATTGGGATTTTGTAAGTTGACGAGCGTAATATTTACTTTAGTTTTATCTATAAATAATATTGTATTCTCCACAGGTTATTAGAACCAAATCGTAAGTTTTGATAATTAACTTAATATTGTATTTTCCGGCCAAATTATGCATCATAAGTCCACAATATTTGGACTCCCTGATATGAGAAGGTTTTAAAGGTTCCACTTTTCGTTCTGTTCAATGCTAGGTTGTGGTTTGAGAAAAATCCCTCAAGTTATGAGGCGGATGCAATTAAGGGTCTAAATTGAAAAGATTATAATGAGTGAATTTCAGGAATAAAATTGTGATTTTCTTCCAATAATATTGAATATAAGGGGATTAAATTGTCTAATACATTAAAATTAATGGACTAAGTTATAATAGTATCTTCTTGCAATAGGGCCTAAACTTAGAAGCTTAGTTGAAAGTATATAGAATATTGGACAAGATTTGCCTTATCATAAAAAAAAATAAATTAATTAATTATTTATAGGTTTCTGAGATTTTGTATAATATGCTCTAAGGTCTCTCTATTTTGGAAATTGTATCATCGAATCCCTCAGTTTTTAAAAATTATACTATTAGGTCCTTCCGTCCAGAATGGACGTTAAGCAGCCGCTCTATCTTCTTTATTCTTCTTCTTTCTTTTTTTTTTACAATCCATTTTTTCACATGTAGATTTGGAATTTTTTCATACGAAATAGATTTGGAATTTTTCACAAACCAGAAAAATTAGAACGCTTTCTATGTTTGTTCAAATTCCATTTTTCATTTTTCGTTCGATTTGAAATCAAATGGCAAATGAAATTAAAATCGATTTGAAATCCATGTCTGTTCAAATTTCATGTTCTATTGATTTTTTTTTTTGTCCCGGTGCTTTAGATGTGGTGTTTTGGTTCCGAAACTAATGGACTTAATATGGTGGTTAATATGTGTAAGGGGGTACAGTATCTTAATGAAATTAAGGACTCTGTTGTTGCTGAATTCTAGTGGCCATCAAAGGAAGGAGCTTTGGCATCTGTAGAGGGGAAGAAGATGATAATAGTGGTTTAATTTAAAAATTGAGTTTAATTAGTATGGTTTGATTCAAATAAATCAAAGGGTAATTTTGGTATTTTTGAAAATTTTAATCAAAATCTTTTAACTTTTTCAATTGATTAACGCCGTTTTTGGACGGAAGAACCTGATAGTATAATTTTTAAAACTTGAACACTCGATAATACAATTTTCAAAATAAAGAAACCCAGAGCATATTATGCAAAATCTCATAGATTTATAAATAATTTATAAAAATTTTTTTTAAAGAATATATATTGATAAAATTTCAATTTTTACTAACGTTTTCGATTTACCACAGTGACAAAAAAAAAAAAAAAATTAGAAACGAAGAAAATGCGGAGACGGAACGTGGCTGAAAATAAATAAACCTTACTTCCCATGAGAAGCATCTAATTATTATCACGCGCTTCCTTCTTACTTCAGTTGGGTTTGACCAACTTACATCTCAATTTTTTATAGTTGACCTGACAATATTAACATGAATAATAATACGGTTTTTTAATTTTTTTATTTTTAAATCAAACAATATAGTATTTATATAAAGTTTTGAGATTAATTTCATGGATCATAATTTATAAATTTAATACAATTTAAAATAATTATATAAACAATATATAATTTTATTTAAAAATAAAAAATAAAGTTAATTAAAAAAAAAAGTGGATCGGCCCCAAGGGCGAGCCACCCCACTAAGAAATTCAAATAAAAATAAGTATCAAACTTCTTTCCACATGCAAAAGATTGTTAGATTCCCTTCTTTCCTTTGGAAAGTATAATAATAATAATTATTATTATTTTTTTCTATAATTTATTTTTTACGAAAACCAGTCAATTAGTAATTTCAGAAGTCTCCTAACATCACACAACGTACTTATAGTATTAATTTATTATTTTTTTAAAGAGAAGTACTAATTTATGTAGATGCTTAAAAAGTTGAAACGTAATTCGTGTCCGCAAATTCTAGAAGTCTCCAAGATGAATTTCGATACCTCAAATTTTTCTTTTTTTTTTTTTCAATTTACATGTTAGTTTTTTTTTTTTTATTCTGAGTTTCAATCAATTTCAGTATATTGTGATTTACACAATTTGATTTTGTATTTTAATTTATTTTGAACTTATGGTCATATAAAATTTATATTTAAAAATAAATTTCTAAACTATAAAATAATTTACGAAACTTAATATATATAACTTATCATATATAATTTAAAAAATAAAAAATAAAACAAGAACTGGTCTCGAATTTTAAGTTGGAAATGTGTAACTATATAATGTTACGCAATAAATCAAGTTTCTGTCTGCACATCTATACTGAACAGTCTAATTTAACTTCAAGTATCAAAATTAATCCCTTCCAACAAAAAAAAAAAAAAAAAGAAATTTCTTTACTTAGTGTTTGTAACATTTATATTCGTTACTAAGAAAAACAAAACATATAATCAGATATCTAAACTCATCATATTTCGAATCATACACAAAAAAGAACAATTTCTATATTAGATAAATATTTATTTATTTTTGAAAAAAAAATTAATAACTAAAATAATAATGAAAAATGACATACAAATCTTTCATTTTTTAAATAAAATACAATTTTCACGCATTTTGTATGCATTTGCAATTTTTTTAAAAATACATAACCAGTTGGAATTATAATATACATGTTATCTCATTATTTCATATTTTTATTATTAATATTGTACTTAATTTGATAAATATTATAGGAAGAAGATGATATATATTTATAATTTTTGCTTTAATGCTTATCTTCTTTATCTCGTTTCTTTGAAGAAAATCTACTTTAAGCAGCTACTGGACTTGCTGTCGTTCCTCAATTTTAAACTTTTAATTTTTTTTCGTTGGATGTTTCACTGTAGCTGTATGATTTTTGTCCAAGATACAAGGAAAATGACATGTGATCTCATCAGTAACATAATTTTCAATGGAAACTAACTAGAAACGGTCTAAATCAAATTTTAAAACTCGTTGTCTTTAAATTTCCAAATAGTGGCATTGCAAAACATCATTTAAAATTCTGGCTGGCTTTCAATAATTTGACTACTATTCTAAGGGTACCAGACGAATGGTTGGCGCAAGAGCAGTCAACTAGTACCCTTTGTTCTTCGATCGGTTACATTTGGCGGAAGTGGTTGAGCTAGGATTCCAGTCTTTTTCCTTAAATTTTTGACCAATTTCTTCAATTTTCAGAATTTCTCTTTTTTAAAACAAAAAACTACAGTCAATAAATATTAAAAAAGGGTATGAAAGTAAAATTTTTTTTTTAAAAAGTGCTTTCTGCTTAATTATTGATCCTTGGTACCATTTACTAAAGATAAACTTAAAAAAGTGTTATTTGTTACTATTTTTCAATTTTATTTGGGAATTTTGTCTCAATTCACAGTCAGATTCTCCAATTTTTTAAAATATATGTTAAAATTCTTAAATTTCGAAACTATTATGAGTCATTTCTTCCAATACACTCAAAATTTTTTATTAGTTGAAATTTAATGGAATAAAAAATTTTACTGACCATTATACACAATAATTATTTTAGAAAAGAAATAAATTTTAAATAAATATATTTCACCAGCATCTATTTTAGTTTATCAATTTAAAAATTAATTTACTTTAATTGTAAACTTCAAATTCATCACAAAAATCCATAATTTTGTAGTGGATTCTCACTTTTATAGTTAAAAATATTTTATAAAAACAATCATATTATAATAAAATATCATTTACATTAAAGATAATACTAAAATTTACGATTAACTAAAAAATATTATATAGTATGATAATACTAAAATTTACTATTAACTATCATAGAAGTTCTATTAACCCATTTAATTTATTTAATATTAAAATTTAAATTTTTTAATTAAAATATATTACTAACATTAAAATTATTTTGATTTATATTTTGAAATTAGAAAATAATATATAGAATACTAATTCTAACTCTTAATTGGAATACATTATTAATACCAATACTATTATGAAATTTAGTTATAAAATAATTAATTTTTAATAATATAATAAAAACGTAATTACCTTAAAAAACTTAGAAATATGAGAAGTATTTTTTGTAATCTCAATGTCCTTATTCATACATTGTGAACCCTTATCTCCCTTCGAGCCCTGGGTCTCCCACACGAGGAGATGATGCCGGGGTGTTCACTCAGAAAATGTATTATTTAGATTCGCTGCTTAATTTATTTTTTATTAGGGGAAAATTAAGAAAAAAACTCCTCATGACTCTATTTTAACAATTAACCTATTTCTAAGCTAATTGACCCAATGAATGATAGACACTAGTTTGCAAGCCCGAGGTGGATTAAGAGACTATGTCATGCACATTGGCTAACCCAATTCTTTATGTATGTGATGCAGGATGTAAACAAAGAGTTTAGAAAGAGTTGACCAGTTACCTGGGGTTATATCCCAAGTATGCCTACATACTCTCGTTTGTATGAGAGATTAATGTCAATGTAGTTCGAGAAAGCTTATTTAAAGGCATGTAGAAGGGGATGCATGCATACATAAGTGTGCATGTTTCAAAAGGATTGACGGATATTAGGGCCAAAAGTGTAATTTAGGCCCTTGGGTGCCAAAAATGTGATTTAGGCACTTGGATGCTAAAATGTGATTTTTTTAGGTTTAGGGACCAAAAAGATATTTTTGTTAGGCCTTAGGGCCAAAAGAGTGACTTGTGTGGTCTAGGGACCAAAATGGTAATTTTATGGTATTGGGACCGAAAGGGTGGTCTAAGGAACAAAACTGTAATTTTGCTGCACTAGGGCCGAAAGTGTGATTTGTCAGGCCTTGGGGCTAAAAATGCAATTTACATGGTGTAAGGACCAAAAGTGTGATTTTGCGGCACTAGGGCCGAAAGTGAGATTCGTTAGGCCTCGGGGCCAAAAATGCAATTTTGCATAGTCTAGGGACCAAAAGTGTGATTTTGCGATACTAGGGCCGAAAGTGAGATTTGTTAGGCCTTGAGGCCAAAAATGCAATTTTTTATAATCTAAGGACCAAAAGTGTGATTTTGCGGCATTGGGGCCGAAAGTGAGATTTGTTAGGCCTTGAGGCAAAAAATGCAATTTTGCATGGTATAGGGATCAAAAGTGTGATTTTGCGGCACTAGGGTCGAAAGTGAGATTCGTTAGGCCTTGGGGCTAAAATTCAATTTTGCATGGTCTAGGGACTAAAAATGTGATTTATTGGGCACTAGGTGCCTAAAGGAGTGATTATGCAATGCAAAATGCTTATGTATGCTTGAATTGAGAAGAATAATGAATTAAGAAGAAGATTGAATTGAGAAGACTAAGGTTTTGGTGCGTGTACCTGTGGTAGTTGGCGACCGCTCCGCAGCTTCAGCTTGATTTGAATTTTTATAGAGTTTTTATTAAAGTATGAATGCACAAGAATCACAACAATGCAATGCAAGATGTAGAAAACGGTAAAGAATTGTAAGGAGCGAAAATAGAGAAGAGAGCGGCTGTCAACATAGCTCAAGGCGTGAGTGAAAAGGACCCATAGAGGGGTATTTATAAGGGAAAAACATGTAAAATTTGAGTAGAGGGCGGCCTGGAGTGCCCTGGAGGGCAGCTAGAAACGCCTAGGAGGGCAGCTAAGAGCTACCCTAGATGGCGGCCAATAGCGCCCTGATGCTGCCTTTTGCCAGTTTTTCGTTCCGGAGATTTTTCGGGGTCTTCCAGGACTCCGATGACTTTTCCGAGGCCATTCCATGATCCTCGTAATATTCTAGATGTTTCTAGTACCATGAAGGCATACTTTCGACGTAATTTGCCGGCGAGGTTCGGTCCGGCTCGACTGTTTGCAGTCTGGGAAATTCAATTTTCCAGACCTCAAAATTTGAGTATTCATATACATTTGTATATGTTATTTATTTATTGGATAACATTTTTATTTTTATTTTTGATAAGCCATTGAATTACTCTTTGCTTTCTATTTTTGGTTACTTTGAATTCTTATGTTAAAATAGCATGTAACATCCTAATCCCCGGGTTAAATTAAACCATGCATTTCATGTAGAGTTGGTTAGTTTCGGAATTAGAGTCAGTTCAAGAGGGGATAGTAGTAGAGAGGGACTAATTTGAAATGATTAAATAAGTATAGGGATGGATTAAGTCGTATAAGTTTGTTTGAGAACCTAATAAGAATAGAGATGGAAGTTAGAGGGTTAAATTGTAATAGGAAGTGGGGAAAAAAGGGTATAGATCGAAACAAATTAAAGAAGAAAGGAAGAGGGGTATATGGGTAAAATACCCTTAGGGTTCTAGAAAACTTTCTCCACCACTTATTCAAAATATCAAATGTCTTCTTCTTCACTTTTTTTCCCTCAACACTGACACCACCACCTCCTCTCTTTATCACCATACTTCTTCTTTCATAATCACCCAAACAACTCAAGAATCTTACATACCCTAAGCCTTTAATCACATTCTAGTGTCAAAATTACTAAGATGAGCTTAGATAGTAAATAAAAAGGAGAAATCAAGAGAAGAGTTAGATGAGTAATAAAGGAAAATGAATGGTCAAATTCAAGGGTGAAGAGTATAAGCTAAAAAGAGAAGATTTAGAGTATGGAAAGCTTGGAGCAAAGACTTGATACTTTAACCCTTTTAATTTTTATATGTGCTTGAGTGTGATCTATGCATGTTTCATGAAGTGATGTATGTTTATATGGTAGAGTGATGAAGTGAATGCGTTGTGATATTTATTGATATGATGAATTTATGTCATTATATGTGGTTAAATAATGATGAAAGTTGAATAAGGAAGAAATGTATGAATATATACATGTTAGAAAGGTTTGATGAGGAGTATATATGGTTTGGATTGAAAAACATGAGGTTTGTATATATTTTGCTCAAAATATTTAGAGAAACCTAGTTGCTCGTGGTTATTATGAGGCTCGTCATGATTAGATAGATTTTCGTGTTCCATCCAGGAACTTCTGGAGTGAAAAGAGCAACTCACGCTCGCTATTAAAATCTTAGCGCACGCAATACGTAGCGATGAGAAAATCATCGCAATCCATCCAGAAGGGAATTAAACATATGTCGCGCCCGCGACACTTATGGTAGCTCCTGCTACAATAGAGCAAATAGAAAAATAATAGTTTTATAATTTGAACATGAATGTTCAACTTAGTAGTTTGATAAATACATACATATGAATGTAGTGTAATTGTCATTATACATGGGCATGCATAGACTTAAAAAGGATACCGAATGAACAGAAAGTATGTGTATATATATAAGTATGTAGATTATAAAAGTACGGAATGAATGAATATGCATGAACACTAGATAAATGATACGCAAATACAAGAAGTACATGGAATAATGGGAAAAGACCTAAAATGATTAGTAATACGACATATTATGTATGCAAATGTGTGGAATGATGTGTATGTTTTATGGCAAAAGGATGTAAATTATATACGAAAATTAACCTGTGTATGGCTATGGCTTGATAATATGGAATATATGGTATAACCTAGCATACAATCAAGTTGAATAATTATGTGAAATATATGAATTTTAAAAGAAATAGCTCTACTTGGTATCAGGGGTAGTCAAGTCTAGAATAAGGGTTAGATGCATCTTACGAGAGTATATGGTAATCCGTTAATCTGTCATATGTACGTAAGGCCCAGTCAAGACCATCACTCATATGCACATGAGACTGTGAGCCAAAATCATATGGATCATAAAGTATATGTACATGAGACTACAACCAAGACCGTATGGATCATAAAGTTATATATTTACGTAAGGTTATGGTTAAGATCGTACAAATCATAATGTTATATGCACTTGAGGCTTTGGCCAAGATAATAGCGTTCATAATGTTATATGATTCCTCATATGAGAATTGATATTTCGTACTACCTTGTGGAGCAACAATAAGAAATAGATTAGTATGCAAATGAATTAATAGTTTATGATATGGCATAAAGTGATTCAGAACATCGTTAGATGTTACAAATGCATACGTTTATATGCATGTCGGGTAGATCCCTCCACTAGCCCAAGGTAAACAATGTATGTTAAATTGAAGATGTTTCAATCTATATGTATATTGTGAAATAATTGTATGCATGAATTCGTTTAAATTGGTAATCATGATGCTACGTATGCAGAATATTTATGAGAAGTTCAATGCATTGTGATAATACATTGAATTGAATATGTACTTAATAGACGATAAATAAAACTTAAGAAAAGATAAGCAAAACATATTACCTCATGAAAGGTAATTAACACCTCATCTCTAAAATGAATGAATTAAGTCATAAGATGTAGGAAATCAATTAATCAACTAGTTATAAGATTGGAAAGAGAAGACGTTAAATGGGGGATTAATATCAAAGGGGAATGAGATCGTTAGGAAGTAAGAGTAACAGTGGAGACTTAATTAAATGTCCACATAATGAATAGATTGAGTTGAATGAGTAATAGGTATATGAAATGAACTAGGATTAAACCTAAATGAGGATAACATAAGTTAGACTATAAAACTGGTGAGTCAATAGTCAGATCACAATATAATTGAACCTTGGTTAGAACTAGAAAAGCACACAGGAGAAGAATAATTTTGATTAATAAACTAAATACGTGAGAACTTAATAGATAAAATTAGAGTAAATGACCTTATTTAAGATAAACAACTACCTCTTAACATGAAACAAAGATTAGCACTTAAGTCCACAATTTGAACAAATATAGGAGTCACATAATATGTAGGTAAGTTAAAACCTAATTCACCTAATTATTAATCAATAACCAAAGCTATTAAGGGTTTGATAAGGTATGAAAGTAACCTACCATTACCTGAGACAATTATTGATGGGAGAAAAATAAACCAGTTTAAGATAATAAATGTAGGTTCGTAATAATTATAAGCACATCAAATCTTTAATCTAACTAAGTGTAATAAGAAGAGAGTTAATTAATTTAATGATTAAATTATGACCAAATGATTAAAGAAAAATATAGGAGACAAACACAAATTAAGTTAATTGTTCATAATGATAATTATGTATATACAAACTACCTTTCATCAAGTCAAATAATCACTTCTAAATAATACATAATTCGATCAATTTAGAACACATAGAAGAGGATAACTCTTAATGAATCCATGTTATGATACAAAGACATGTATTGACTCATAATATGGTATCTGTATGTGTATATGATGTTATGAATGAATGATGCATTGATGCTGCGTGTAACATATCAAGCCACCCCGGATTTGGTCAAAGAAGTAATAGTGCATGAGCATATGACTGTTTCCGTTTTAAAGAGTTAAATTATCCACTAGACATTACGCTTAGCCTATTTAGTTGTTTAAATATGTAGATACTTAAAAATAGAAGTAGCATCTTAAGAGGAGAGGATCAGAGTAGCGCAATGGTAAAATACGAGCCTATGTGGAATATAGATTGACTTGTATTATTTGGGTTGCATTGTGTATTATTAGTATTCATTTGTCTGTTGATGTATAAGAAATTGTATCAAACAATTATAAGAATGTAAAAGAAAATTTATTTGGATTAATTAAATGAAGAGGAAAAATTTTATATAACATATGTGTACATTATGTATTAGTCAGCTGTTATCCGGTTCACAGCATTTCCACTAGATTTACTCATGAGTTACTGGATGGACCAGACGGAAATGTTACATGGCAACTAAAGTTGTCAATAGAAAGGGAAAATGTAAGGAGGATTCACGTTTTTCTTGTTAAATACAACTTACATTTTTATTTTAAATTATTATTATCTAAATTCGCATTAACATAACAGTTCATACAATCATATTATTTAGAACGCATTAATAAAAATACCTCTTGATGCCAAATTATAGATAACAATAAAAAAAAATACAAAAGTTAATTATAAATAGGAATATATTTTATAATATTTTATTTTTGTATATTGGTTAATTTTCATTGAACCACTCGTTTTATTTTATATTAAAATTTTAATTTTTGAACTAAAATATATTACTCTTAGTATTATTTTACTTTAAATTTTCTAATGAGAATATAATATTATATTAATAGATTGGTATTTATTAATTAATTAATTTAATTAAAATACAATGCCCCTAATTATTTTTTTAAAGTTTTCTTATTTAAAATATTATTTAGAAATACCAACAATCTTATAGATTCCCTAGCCAAGGCAAGAGTGAGCAGAATTAGGGGTGCAAACGAGCTGAGCCGAGCCAAGTACTTTGATGCTCGAGCTCGGCTCGTTTTAATTTTCTCGAGCTCGAGCATTTGTTCGAGCTCAAAATGAAAGCTCGGCTCGAGCTCGTATAGTAATATGAAAGCTCGAGCTCGGCTCGACGAGCTTGGCTCGTTTGAGGCTCGCGAGCTGTCTCGTTTAAGGCTCGCGAGCTTGGCTTGTTTGAGGCTCGCGAGCTGTCTCGTTTAAGGCTCGCAAGCTCGACTCGTTTGGAGGCTCGAAAGTTTGCCCGTTCATGTAGCATTCGAGCTCAAGCTCGAGTTCGAGCTCGTACTTAAGCTCGAGTTCGAGCTCGTTTGGAGCTCGATTTTAAGCTCGAGCTCGAGCTCGTTTCATCCTACAGCTCGAGCTCGAGCTCGTTAATACTTAGTAAAAAAACCCAAAAATTTCATTTCAAATCCTTTTTTAATCTATGTAACATTCAAAGTCCAATATTCAATAAAACCATAATAATTTAGTCCAACAACAATATAACAAACATACAAAATAAAGCAAATAAAATAATTATCTATAAAATGATACAAATGTTAAAAATTTTCAACAAATTCCAACCAAATATCCAACGCTCTTTCAAGTGTCTTTGAAAAAGCGATGCTCAATGTAGTATCACCTCCTTGCTAACTTCATTTCTTTCCTATAAATATTATAACAGGAAACAATTATTTAACAAAAATATAAAAAAAATTTAGTAATTAATTTATTTATTTGAATTCAAAACTATTAATGAAAGATCAAGAAAAAAAAAAAAACCCATTGATGCAAGAAAAAGTAATAATAATGCAATGAACACTGCAATTTGTATGCTCTTGTTCACGTGATGAAAGCATGGAGAACTAAGCATTTTTATAGTTAAACCACATGTAAGGATACTCAAATTACTATTGATATGCACTTCATACATCAAGTTGTAAACAAATATCAGGCTCAAAGAATTTCAATTTCTGTGCATGCTAACAGAACAACTTCCTCAAGTATAGTTTTGAGAGAGAAAAAAAAAAGCAATAGAATAATTTCATCATACAGAATGACGCTTTGTTCCTGTACAGAATAGCTAGAGCCTATCCAACTCCAAGCAATGCTAGTGCTTGAAAAATTCTGCTTCAGATGTTTCTTTTTAAAAACGTAACTGTTGACGGCCGGATTTTTCGAGAACCGCCAACGAAAACAACCTTTATTTTTAAAAGGGGGTGATAAAACATTTTTAGGTTTGTGCGTTGCCGAAACTAGTCGGTCTTAAAATTGTTCAAAAGAGTCGCCACCCGATTTCGGGACACCAATTTTATTTTTCAAAAATGACTTCGTTTTTAGAAAAGGCACTGATCAAGAATCAGAGATTTTGGGTAAGGGGGTAAGGTACGACGACGGTTTAAGTTTTACTTAAATCGCCGCCCGGTAAAAACCGGCCTCTGGTTCGTTTTTCTTTCCAAAATTTAAGTTTTAAAATAAAATGCCGTTGCTGTGATTAATTTCTAGCGATGTTCCTAAATGGCGTTTCCGGTCATTCGCGAAAATCAATTTCAATTATTGAAAGCGATAAAGTGCGGAATTTAAATGCGGAAATTAGAATTATTCTTTCTCCGATTTGGAGAAAATAATTACAAACCGAATACCTATTAATTACATTCTACCCGAATAGTCCCCGAAATTAAACCCAGCGCCCAAAATTAGCAATTAAAGGCATTTATTGAAAAATTGCAATTTAGCCCCTAAACTTAACAAAAATTGCAATTAGGTCCCTGGAGGAAAAATGTTTATTGTAATGCATGTGAAGCGTTCAAATGACATGAAACACCACTTAAAACATGTTAATCATACTATTCAAACATTATTATGCAAAGGATGGAAATTAGCAAATTAGTCCTCGGACTTTATGAAAATTACGAAAATGCCCCCGGAGGGGAAAATTGCTGTTTCGGCATTAACGACACCACAAAGTAACAAAACGACAATGGAAACATAGAAAGCATATCAATTTGAAAATAAAATGCAAAATATGCAAAATTACATTTTAGTCCCTATATTTTGTGAAATTACAAAACAGCCCCGAAAAAGTTATTTTTATTGCAAAAATAACAAAAAACAGTTTTAAAACATACCAAACATGTTAATTAGGCATTTTGGTTCGATTTTGAAAAATTACCATTTTGGTCCCCGGGTTTTGTAAAATTACCATTTTGCCCCTAATCATACAATACTGCCCAAACAGCCACAGATTCATGCCAAAATGACTGATCAATTGATGCAGCATACAAAAACAACATTTAGGAGCAAATTATACAAAGTTTGCAGTTTGGTCCTCTAATTTTGATAAATTGCAAATCTGCCCTGACTTACATTTCATTTTATCTCAAATTGATCCATAACATGTGTATTTCTCTCGACAAAATTATATATTGCATCAACACTGGCTGGGACTCATGGCAGCACTTATGAGAAAATGGAGAGCAGCAACACAAAACATGGGTTCTATGCATACAACATGGACACTCAGGGCCTTGGTACATACCACTTTGAGGCATAACAACCTAACCATGCTTTCCACTATGGATGCTCAGCACCAGACTCAAAAATACAAGTGAAGTTGACACTAACAGGTTACACAGCCAAGTACACAGAAAGCTAACAGCCAGTGCTACAATAATATTATATTTTGAATCCAAATGCATCCTACCACCAACTGTATATTCTTAACAGAAACAGGCTCATACAGGGATGTGTAGATTTAACCTACTGAGGTGACTACCCAGCTTGTAGAGACTTCATAATATGCAAAACAGATTTTACTTAATGAGGTAGCACAGAGGTTCACTTACAAACTCAACATGCAGTAGCTTAGACAAACATGATAGAACACTGTAAACTTATGACATGGATTCGAGTTATGACAGTAAGCAAAACAGCCTAAGCATTTACCCTCTTCACACTTAGTTCATTTTAAACATCCAATCTGCCCAACAACAACAGTTGAAGGGCAGGAGTAATCAGCAGACCACATTTGACCTTTAAAACAGAAGCAAGAACAAAAGGAAAACTATACATTTGCTAAATGAAACTTTGGATGCTTAAACAATCTACAGAAATGGGATAAACAGGCATAGGCTGACACTAAGAGTGGAGACCTGAATCACAAGGGAGAAAAACAGACAGAAGCAGGAACTGGAGGATTACACAGCAACATGCGTACTGGTATATAGAACACCAAACATTAGAGCCCTAACAGAATAACAGCAGGGCAGGAATTGGAACTTTTGTTAGTTCCAGGTCACCATGAGGCACAGCAAATAGCATGCAGGCCAAGGAAGCAAATGTAGGCATTAACATCCAGTGATAGGGCAGTGTATGAAGTATAGGCATGCTTAACATATTCACACTATTCCTGGATTGTTTCTACATGGCAGCATAATTTATAAGCAACCAATGGACTCATCCCACAAGGATGACCATTCTGGACTGAGCCAGACTACCAAACCCTTACAGCATGCAATCTAGGTAACATACAGCATTCCCACATGTTATACAGCTAAGTAAAAGAACAAACCAAGGCAAACACCACCTACCTCAGAACATTTGAACACAGAGTCCAATTAATAAGCTCAAGCTCAACATACATTGTTGTTTAATCAAGCCAACATATCCAAATGGATTCCTGGGCAGATGCAGAGGGGGAGAAAGCCTGAAGTTTATGCCTAGGATATACAACACACAGGGATTATCCAAGTCACAGACTAAACATGGCTAAAACATAAGGGGGGGGGGGGGCAGGTATTAAAAAAGAAGACAAAAACCACAGTTGGG
>CANUEY010030004.1:0-21032 GCA_948099555.1 Croton setiger
GGACATTCGATCAACTTGCCCGTGCAAAAGTGTGTAAGCTGGGGTAGATTTCTCAAATACAGTTCCTTTAATGATGGCAACTGAATTGTTTCCACACTAACAGAATCTTCTCTTGTTTCTGTACCAATGATCTCTTTCAAAACTTCACAGTTGCTTACATATATTTTCTCCAGCTGCACAAGGCCCTTCAGTATAGAGAAGGAGAAGAGATTCTTCAATCCATAAAAATTTTCAATCTTTAATATTCTTAATTTGGTAAAAGACTCCAAATTGGGCAACTGAATCTGCATGCATAATTTTTATTATAAGAAAATAAATTTTGTAGAGTTGAAAATCCCAAAAATATTAATAGAATTTAAGCAAGCTCGTGGTGAAATCAGAAAAAAATAAAAAATAAAAATTATGACCTGATGACAGTATATAAATTCTTCAAGAAGAGGACAATCCTCTATGCTGAACTCTATCAAGGAGGGACATTCGATCAGCTTGCCAGCACAAAAGCATGTAAACTGAGGCAGATTTTCCAAATACAGTTCCTGCAACTGAGGCAACTGAATTGTTTCCACATTCTCAAAATCTTCTCTTGATTCTACAGCAACTATCTCTTTCAAAATCTGACAATCCTTTATTTTTATTGTTTCCACCTGCACAAGAGCTTTCAACACAGTGAATGAAAACAGATTCTTCAATTGATCACATTGTACAACCTCTAATACTCTCAATTTGCTAAATGACCCCATCACAAACTGGCCATGGAAACTTTCTACACCTTTCAACTCATACAAATAGAGTTCTTCAGCTTTCTGCAGCAGCCCTTTAATCTCCTCCAATTGAATGCATGTATTGAGCTGGAGTTTCATCACTTTATATTTTTTATGCATACCAAGCCAATCTGTAAAATTCCACTTTTCTCCCAAAAATATTCCAAAGCTCTCTAACTTTTCAGAGAAGAAGTCTCTACGAAAGATGCTTACGTCCGAGATCTGTATGTCTAAAGTAGCTAGTTTTGACAAATACCTCAATTCAGAGAGGCTAGCATTCTTCCTTTGGTCATCCTGACCTTCACCCTGCCATTGCTTAAAGCTGTTCCCCATTCGTAGCTCCTCCAATTGGATTAATTTTGATAAGACATTTGGAGGAACCACTTTGAGATTAGAACAATCGGTCAAATTTAAAAGTTGCAAACTCGTCAATTCCTCCAATTCCCTCGGCAATTCAACAATATTGGAATCCACAAGGCTAAGAACTTGTAAATTCTTTAGCTTTCCAATTAAACTCATATCTCCCAATTTACAATATTCCAAGCACAATGTTTGGAGATTCTCAAGATTTTCAAGTGACAAAGGCAGTCGCGATAAGGACAGAAATTTGAGATCCAGCACTCTGAGTTCATGGGTTGCGCCAAAGAGGTCGTCCGGAATTTCTAATGATTGATAGTTTGACTGCAAATGGAATGTGCGCAGATGTGGGCATTCTAATTTTGATGGAAGCTCATCAAATGTAACATCATACAAATAGATGGCAGTGCACTGTTCCAGTTCATTCCTTCGCGGCCAGTGTGATACTTTATCATGAGCTACAGCGAAGACATGATGATAATTTGAGGCAAAATCGAGAATAACATCATGCATCTTGACTTCTTCAGTTCCTTCTTCTAGAAAGCAACACGATTTGAGGTCATTGAGATATGCATAAAGTCTATTTCTTGTTTTCTCTAATGATTTGCAGTTATTGAATAATCTTAAGCCCACAACATACTTCAGCAATTCATTTATTTGATAGCTATAAGCTAAAAGTTGTCCACAAAGTAAAAACAGGGACTTGATTTCATCATTTTCCAGAGATTGGTAACTCAACTCTAAGCCAGATTGAACTTTCCTATCTAATTCCTTATCTTTTAATCGATCCACTGCATCCCTCCATTTGAACAACTCCCTACCTTTCAAGGCTGTTGCAACTGTGACAATTAAAACTGGCAATCCAGCGCATCTTTCTGCAACTTCACTTGCTATATCTCGTATCTCTTGGTTGTCAAGAGGCCCTGTCTTCTTCTCAAACAACTCTTTTGCCTCTTCATCCTTCAAAACATTAAGCCTGAAGCAGTTTATTGTCTCCAAGCCCATCTTCTGCAATACAGTCAGGTCTCTAGATGTCATCAACAACTTGGATCCTTTATGATCATCACCAAAAGGGATTCCAATTTCTTCCAAATTCACGTTATCCCAGATATCATCCAGAATTACAAGAAAATTCTCCTCCTGCTTCAGTCGTGAGCGTAGTCGAGCAGCCCTCCCTGTGGTGGTCTGCTCGTCTAGTTTGAGGCCTAAAACGTCTGCAACCTCCTTTTGAATTCTTTCAAGGTCCACAGTTTTGGTTATTGTGGACATAACCACCGCTTTGAAAGCCTCATTTTCTTTCTCTCGTAGTCGTTCTGCAACTTTTTTCGCTAGTGTGGTTTTGCCCACACCACCCATGCCATACACCCCTACCATATTAACATCAGCATTCTTCAGGGCCTCCAAAATGTGGTCGAAAGTTGCTGATCTGGATTCAAAGGCCTCATAATCCGTGGCAGGGGCCATATCAAGAGGAGGGCGATAAGAGATTCTCCTGAAATTTTCTTCTCCACGAACTTCTTCAATAACAAGCGTCTTCTTGGTTGCCCCTCTACTGAGCTGGTGCCGCGACTTCAGGCTAGGACGGCATCCCATGAAGCATGTCTGCTTGGCTGCATCGTTATCTTTCAAGATATTCTCCGCTGCGACAATGGTCTCTTTCGCGCTTTCTAGCCAATATGTTACCTGGTCCTCAATTGCTTCAGCATTTCTAGTGGCCTCATCTACCTGGTGCTGCACGGCTTCTCTTCTCTCTTTCAGGTTCTGCACTGCAATCTTGAGGGCTTTGATGTTGTTACTGTAGTTCCATACGTACGAAATTTGACGCCAAATGGAATCAACCACTGGATTTGCAAATTTGGATCCAACGTCTGCTACTGTTGCTGCTGCTGCTGCTGCTTCCATCTCCGCTTCAATAACTTCTTTTTATCTCTTTTTAAAAATAAAGGAATACAAATCAAATGCTAGAACAACGCCAACAATAAAGTTGGATGGAAAAGAAAAGAAAAGTGGGTGAATCTGAAATGGTAATGAAGAGAAATGGTTTTTTTTAGGAAGAGAAAGGGAAATCAAAGAGAAAAGCTTAACGAAAAGTAATGCAAAGGAAGAAGAATATGAATATTTGTTTATCAGAGAAGACTATGGAAAGCAAGTGTAATGAAAATTGAAGAACAGGTACTTATCAAGAAGAGAAAGGGAAATGCCGGCCAAGGCTAGAAAGGAAGAATGGCACATGAAAGCGTGTGGGGTCGTAAGGAAATATACATATATTCAGATATCATTGTCACTTTAAAGTCTTGCTTCCAAGTCTTTGTTCACATGTTCTGTAGAAAACAACAAAATTGGAAAATTAATATAAAAGATTTGAGAGGTTGATTGCTTTAGGGAATTGATAATAATAATAATAACTAAAAAATTAATTAGAATAATCTTGTTTTAATTTTGCAGTTATGCATGATTAGGTAAATATAAACCACCAAATGTGTGTTTTTTTAAAAGAAAAAAAATTAATGAAAAGAAATTAATCCTGTTTCGTTCTGGTGTTTTTCAGTACTAATGTTCTAAGAAAGTTCCCTAAGTTTTCTACCATTTCAAAAACTCTTCCTGTTCAAGCCTAGCATAGCACTATGGTTCTGGGTTCAAGCTGCTACTCTTCTGGTTCTGGCTTATTATGTACTAATAATAATGAATGTGAATGGTGGGTGGTGAATGACTAAAGTGAATGGTGTGGTGATTATTAATTTTTATTTTTATTGAACTTTGAAAGAAAAAAAAAACAGTTGTGTGATGAGTATGAGTAAGTTGGCTATTGTGGATCATAGCCTACTCATTATGGCTCTGGGATTGGAATTTATTGTAGTGACATTTGGGGACATTTATGCAGAAACCCAAGAATCCACTTTTTGAAGCAACAAGGAGAATTTTGAGATACGTTAAAGGAATAGTTAAGTATGAGTTAGTCGGCTATTGTGACGCTAATTATGCTGAAGCATAGATACAAGGAAACAAACCAGCGGTTACATTTTCAGTCTCAGGTCATGAGCAGTTTCTTGATGCAGCAAGAGACAACAAACAATGTCATTATTTAGCACTGAGGTAGAATACAAGCAGTGACTACTACGGCTCAAAAAGTTACTCGGTTCGTACAATTGGATGAAAGGTTTATATTAGAGAAGTAATTATTCGGTGAAGCTTTATTGGGACAATCAGTCAGCAATAAAATTTGTAGAAAATCCAATATTTCAGAACGAATCATTATTTAATTTAATTATTATAATTATTTAAAAACATAAAATGAAAAAACAATTTAAAAAAAAAAAACAGATTAAATAAATTGTGTGACTTACCATTTTGTTTTATCAATTGTATGATATACGAAGTCAAATAATTAAATATAAACAAGGCCTAATAATTATAAGAATCCAGATTTAATCTTACACTGCTTCACGTTTCTAATTAAAAAGAGAGAGAGAGAGAATCTTACACGTTTGACCCAATTCCATAATTATAATATTTTTATTTACAACTCATTACTGTTATTTAAACAGTTTATTAAGTCATGACAGCTCTGCTTAAGGCTAGGACGGCAGTTGACTCTCAACGGCTAAATTTTATCTACAATACCCAAACTTTAATTTGTGTCATTATATTACCCAAACTTCATTGCAGATTTCAAAATGATACATTCGGCAAAATCGTAATAGTGACACAACATTTACTTTGTTAATTTAACATCACATTCACGTTGTGGATATAGAAAAATATGATTTTGTTTCTTTTGCTTTTTATTTCTTTAACAAATATGAAGTCTATTTTACTTTTTGGGCTACTGGATAATTACTTTGACTTTTATACCAAATGGGCTAGATTGATGCATCTAGCGATCAGTGGTAGGGGAGGCTCAGACACATCATTGCCTCTCCCTCACTAACCACTGATCCAGGCAGATTTAGCAGTAATTAGCTGGATCATCGAAAACATTGATCCAGATTTGGTCAACCAATACCTGCACTATACCACTGCCAGAGATCTCTGGAAGGGGATTGAAACCATAGGGGTGATGGATTACAAATATTTGATTGTTCGAATCCACCAAAATTAATTATCTTACTACCAAGTTAATATATTGAAGCAAAAAGTGAGTAAGGTCGAAATTCTCAGAGACTAGAGATTAAAAATATTATTTTAGTGACCAGAAGAATTTAACAAAAACAAGTGGAATGAATGACTTTGAAAATGTTGAATTTTAGGGAACACAACAAATTAAAGAAAATAAAATTTCAGTTTGAGAAATATTTTCAACGAAAGGTCATCCTTGTACTAGTTTTTGATGTTGATCATTGAAATAAAAATAGACTCATTAACAATCAATAAATTGGTTATAGTTGCAGAAAAACTTCTGGCAACTTAATCTTTCCGTAGTAGCAAAATAAACAAGACAACGCGCTATGATTAATTCCTTACCAAAAATTAACTCTGACACGCGTCAATAATTTAAATCTTTTGGTAGGATTAAGAATGAAAAAGACCCAATTCTACTAATAGACAACACGCGTAGTCTATTCAAGTAGATTGTTTATCCCATTAATATAACTTGAAAATCTGGTTCTAATCAAATTATATTAATTGCTACAAATATTAATTTAATCAAACGATTACGGATTTGATTAAACTAATTAGCATTTTATAATTCTAACTTGACTAAACAGTTGATCGGGCTATCTAATCAATTAGAACACATCATCCATTTCAAGAGATAAACAAATATTGAAAAATTAAATGAATAAGAAGAAAACAATTCTCACAACACTTGCGTAGAACTAGCACTTAATTAGACCTTAAGTTGGAAAATGATGAACTTAGCCACACATGACTACTTCCAAACTTACAAAACTAAAGAAAAGAGTATTGTTGTATAAAACTTTTTTATTTTTCTTCTATCGTCTATAGTACATACTCTTTCCCTTTTATTGAAGAAAAGAGATGAATGTTTCAAAGAAAATCAAGGAAAATATATTTACAATCAAACAAATAAAATAAAATCCCTTGATATCTTGCTCTTCAAATCAACCAAGATCTTTGAAAATGTCTTCCAAGAAGAATGCAACAATCCATTCATCATTGGCTTAGTTCATCTTACAAAAAATATCCAATAAATATGTCAAATCAATACCTCACATCTATTGATTTACATAGACAAACAAAACCATCAAAAATATCAAATTATATGGCAAAAATTATAAGCAATAACACCAACTATTAAATAAATTAATCAAACTTAAATTATTATATTATAATAATAACATAAATTGTATAATAGGAAATAAAAAATAGAAAGTCCACAAAATATTTAAAAAAAAAAAGAGTTTAGGAGTATGTAAAAATAAAAAAAATAAATGCAAAAGAATTTAATTATTTCAATTTTTTAACTTAACTTAATTAGACGTTATGTATAAAATTATTTTTAACTATATAGTAATAATTTTTAGTAGTACAACGGAAACATGATAAGAATTTTAACATTGATTTTGTATAAATAAATAAATATATATATATATATATTTATTTATTTTAAAAAAAAAATTTACACGTTACGAGTATCCACAATCTCGTTACCCACCTTAACGAGTAGTAAAAAATAATTATCCGTCCCACCCATTACTTATTTTTTAACAGCCTAATTACCCCATTCTAATGGTAATTAATTTTTCTTAGTTAAAAAAAAAAAATCTGGTTTATCCGTTAATTGTATTGGAGGGTGTAAAGTGAAGTGATTTTGTAGTAGTAACATAATAGAAAGATACCTTGAGTCCGTACGCTCAAAAAAAATTATGTAAAAAGGACCATAGCGGCAAAAGAATTGTTAGAAAATTAATTAAAAGACGACAAAGAAAAATAAATGAATAAAAAAAAGTTTAGAGTCCTCTCTCTCCAATCTCAACTCGACAACGCATTTGACGAAACCACAGTGGTATTTCAAAACCACCTGTCTCTTACATCTATCTGCTCTCCTCTTCCAATGTAGTTTTCAAAGCTTCCATTTCTGTCTCTCCTTCTCTCTTTGCTATCTCTCTTCCTTATATATATAAACTCTCCACTGTTTTAAACAAATACAGAAGAAAAACACAGCCTGCCAAACATACTCAGATATCTCCATTTCTTTCCTTTTCGATCTCTCCCCCTCTCTGTCCATTTGAATTTCTGGTTTTATTGTTGTAGAGAAGCGTTTGCTTCTTTTTTTTTTATTTATTTCTTTTTGTGGCAATTCTTGTTTGAAGATGGGAAGAGGTAGGGTTCAGCTAAAGAGAATCGAAAACAAAATTAATAGACAAGTCACGTTTTCGAAAAGAAGGTCTGGTTTATTGAAGAAAGCTCACGAGATCTCTGTTCTTTGCGATGCTGAGGTCGCTTTGATCGTCTTCTCCACCAAAGGAAAGCTTTTCGAGTACTCTACTGATTCCTGGTACGATTTTTCTTCTCCTTCTTGTTCTTTATTGTTTGTTGATTTGGATTATGCATACATAAACAACATCGATTTGTGATTTCAAAATACATATTGTATGTAAATGAGATTAATCTGAAGAATTTGAAATTTGAAAATATGAGAAATGAGATATTTGTGATTGTTTTTGAATAACAACAAATTTAAGTGGAACATGAAAGGTGCCATTACTGTTAATTTCATGCAACAAAATGGAAGCCAGCAAGCAGTTGGTTATGTACTCTGAGAGGAAAAAGTAAACAGTGAGCTGTGTGTACTTGGATTTTAGGATTACTATTAGTAATCACTGGATATAATAGGGTGCAACGCACTCTTTCCATTTTATCATGTTCATTCATTTCTTCTTCTGCTTAACTAATAAGAATCAGTACTGTTCAATGTTCATAATAACTTTTAAATGATAATACCTATCACTTTCATATATTAATAATAAATCATAGTAGTAATTATATTTAATATTGTCAGTATATTAGTATTATTTTACGGTTTTAGCCGCATGGATTCTGGGGAATGAGGAGAAACTGCTTCGTTTAAGCTTAATTAACAATCTAGTTTTGTTTAGAAAAGCCTTGGGATTATACACTTCTTTTAGTTGTTTGAATATTTGATTTCCCATTTGCTATTAATTAAATAGTATTGCACCTACAATATTAGATGCAGATTAGTACTTAAATGAAGAAAAAACAAGTACACATTTTCTTATGAATGAATATATAAATATATTTAACAATAACAAAAAAAAAAAAAATTAGAGAAAGTAAATATGAGTCATAAATATAAAAGCATTGGACAAATAGTAAAAGTTCTTTATGTTTTCTGTACAGACTTTTTTTGTTTAATTACTTTGCCTGAATTGATTTCTTGTCATCTGTTGATTGGCTTAGGGTTTTACAAATTCGTTATGGTTTGCTAGTCAAACCTGCATTTTATATTGTTTGTTTTCTCCTAAACTAGAATATATACATATATATATATATATATATATATATATATATATATATATGTATATATGTATGTATGTATGTATAGAAAATTTTTATATACATTTCAATTTTTATTCTTATTATATTTAAAACAATAGGAAAAATGTTCTTTCTTTATACAAACAAAAATAATAACAGTGTTGAGAAAGGTAGAAATAAACATTGGAGGAAGTTGTAAATGTGATAGTTTTGGGAGTGTTTGATGATGAGAATGGCAGTGCCACATCAGCTCCATCAGTCTTTGTCACGCTCATGCACCAGAGGCACATTAGGATTAGGCCTTGCCTTTTTATAAAGCCTTTTCCTTCCTTTTAGCTAGCTAACACCTATTTTACTACCGTTACCACTTACCAACCAACCTCAAAAATAATTTCTGTTTTACTATACAATTCTCTTTCTTTGTGATAAAAAATAATTTAATTAATTTAATAACAAGCTCAAATAATCTTGTTCATTGTTACCCTCTATATATTCCCTAACAAGAAAAATAAACCTCCAATTTTTTTTTTTTTGAAAAAATAAGAAAATAATATGTTGGTTTGACAACATTTATTTTTTCGGTTTGACAACATTGATTCTCTTTTATAATTGTAAAATCTACATTTTTTTATTAAAAAAAATAAAAATTTTTAGGGTTCGGAAGGAGTATGAGGGATTAGATAAACATATATTTTATTTGTTTTTATATCTTGATAATTATTAGAGATAATGAATTAATGATAAGGATTAGCGATAATTTTTTTGTTATGTCTAATAATAATATTTAGATTGAGCAAGAAAATGATAAAATTTTCCAAAAGATTTAAAATTTTAAAAGTTTATTTATTTGTTTGGTGTATGATATCACCCCATACACAGGACGTGAGGAAAGGAAGAATTTTTCCATTATAAAAGCATTAAAATGTTTGAATGATGCTAAGATGAAGCTTTCATGTAATGCTTTCCCACTATATTTAATTAAGAACCTATGACACCAATCATATGAAATGGTTGTCCAAGCTTATTCTTGGTTTCTTCACTTTCCTTTTGCTGGACTGTGATAAAGTATTTTATCCAAATTACTAATCAAAAGTAAACGAAACTGAGTTTTTTTCATGAAATTCATATATTTTACTTCAAAGATGTTTTTTCTAGTTTTTTTTAGGGCTAAAACTCAGCTTTCACTATTATCATTGAGAAGCATTTACAGTAATCAAAAGACTGATAACATCAGGAATAACAGCCAATGATACAATATCGAAATGATCTAAATTCGCATATGCCAATGCGATAAGAATTTGGCTGAACACTAACTAATTAGCTTTTTTTTTTTTTTTTTTTTTTTTTTTTAGAGAAAGAACTATTAATGACTTTTTGTTTACCAAAAATAATAAAAATTATAAAATTTTTGTTGCGTCCAAAGTGATTAATTCGGTACTTGGAACAACCATTGTGCATCAAACAATAATTTGCATCATAATTATACACGTATATTTTATTAGGGATAATAATTATAGTGAACCCATAGTCAAGTGATTAGTTAAAAACATTTAGTATGCCAAGTTATACTATGTGGCGACTTTGATGAGCTTGTTTTGCTAGTATGAACTTTAAGATTGAAGCCGTTCACAATATCTAGAATACTTGAATTTATGATCTAATATCGTAGGGATTTCCCTAGTGTTCACTTGAAATTTAGACTAGATAATAGAAGAAACAATGATAGACTTTGGAAGAGAACTTAAGTCGAAAGTTTCTTTTTTTCATAACTCTTCTTCATTATAGCTATGTGATTTTCTGCGATTCACCCTTATTTAAAATGAAAATAGAAAAGTCTTTTAAGGGGTTGCTCACTTGTTATTCGTTGATATTACAAGAACTGCTTTCCTTAGACTTGTTAGAATGTAATTAGACCCTTGGAACTCCTTTCCATTTTATCAAAATCAAAAGGATTATACTAGTCAATAGCAACTTTTGAACTTTCAACTTAGTAATTGTCCTTTAGTTTCACAATATAAGTAAATAGCACTTACTTTCCATAAAACATCTAAATTACTTGTTGCTTCTTTCAATAAAAAATAAAAAAAAAAGAAAAGATTTCAAGGGTTGTTTTGTTCAAAATTGAATTTCTTATAATTCGATTAAATTTGTTCAATGTTAAACCATAAACTGTCCTAGGAACCAAATGTATATTAGTTATACAATCTAGAATTAAATAAAATCCTTAAAGCTCCTGAAAATAGAGTTAACATACAGTAATTACTATCCCAGATACTATTAATTACTTATAAACTGGATCCTATTCTGAACTCTTTTGCTAGATTATTTTGAAACTAATGAATTCTATTGTTAGTCTTAAAAAAACAACTCAATGCAAAAAAAAAAAAAAAAGGTACTATCTTTAAATTATCAAAATCTATTGTTACATCAATATTTGACTACAGATTAGAGAGGCATTACTATGAATCTCCAATTTGGACCCAATTAGCCAAAAGAAAAAGAATCACGGTAATTATTTGCTAAAGCATTCATCGGATTTTGGAGTGTATAACAAAAGAGAATTCAATTTCAAGGGGAATAGAAAACTAAAGGTACTCACTTGTAAAACAAATTTCATTAAATTTTTTGTACTTTTTTTCCTCTCATTTTCTGCAATATCATAAAGTTTCAGCCACAAGTACACAAGGAAAATTACCCAAAAATAAGGATAATCAATCCTTTTTACCAAAAATTTCTGCTACAAGTCGTCATTACAATACCAAATATCTCACCAAATCTAATAGCTCACAACATAAATAAAGGGTTTTGTTCAGAAATATATACTTAATGATCATTTAAGAATTATTAAAAGTATGATATTATTAGAAAAAGAATAAAGTACGCGACTCTTTATATTAAGGTGATGTAAAATTAAAATGTAAGTAAGCTTAGAGGAGGCAGAACAATATATTTGAAAGTAAAATGGAATATGTTAAGATTCAGATGATAAATACCTTATCAAGAACATTTATGCGGTTTGGTTCTGTGAGTGGGGTTCAGTTCCCATTGCCTTGAACAAACTCCTCCTAAGCCTCCCTCTCTACTAAAAATATGATATTATTTGAAAAAATAAACTAAAAAACAGACGCACGAATCTTTATATTAAGCTGATGTAAATTTAAAATGTAAGTGAGCGTAGAGGAGGAAGAACAATATAGTTGAAAGTAAGATATATTTTTTTTCACAAAAGTTGAAAGCAGTATGGAATATGTTAAGATTCAGATGATAAATTGAGCTGATTACTTGTGTAACCACCCCTTTTAATCAATAAAGCTAACCTGCTTATGAAAAAAATAATATTCACATGATAATTACCTGACCAAGAATCTATGCGGTTTGGTTCTGTGAGTGGGGTCAGCTTCCATTGCCTTAAACAAATTCCTCCTAAGCTTCCATTTTCTTGTACTAAACAAATGTAGAAAAGCATTTGAAATTTCTGCAAGTTCTTTCTGTAATGCTCTCACTGCTTTTTGATATGGCTTCTTGATTTAGAAGCTCAACTGCTCAAGCATATTGTTCAGCTTGCAGTTTTGCCTGATTCTTTTGAATTCAAAATTTGCCTATACTCTAAGCTTTTGTGTGTTTGCAGAGATGTTTCCTCTTTGCAGGAGTTTGTGTTGTCACTTTATAAATGTGTCCTTGAGGTTTTGTTTTGTCACTCTCTTTGTACCTTCCCTGTGCTCCCTTTAATAAAAATAGGAATATGTTCAGAAAAGGTTTAACAATCCAAAATAATATCAATATTGAAAACTAAAATGAAAAGCCTACTCCTTTCCTAAACCTATATATGGTGTGATATTTTAATCATCACCCAGATTAACTCTCCCAATCATGCTCAAAAACAAAATATCACTTTTATATTTTCAATTCTTTATTAGGTCTCTTTTGCTGATTATTTTTGTTTAGAAATGTGCACTTGCTATGAATTTATTCAATAGATTTTTTTTTTTAAAAAAAAATTATGCTTTATTAGATCCCCTATTAATCTTACTTTTGTTGATAATATTATTGCTTCTATTCTAATTTTTTCTGTTAGGGATGAAAGTTGGACAGTTGCCCACAAAATTTCTACTAATCACTCCATATCCTTTTTATCTCAATCTGTACTCCATTATGAAAAGCATACAAATTTAATATCCATCCCCGCCTTATTCTTACAATTAAATGGATACCTACCACTGTTCCCACACTATAATCCATTATAAGCTCAGCTTTTTGAAAGATAGAAAAGAAATTCCTCTATATATATATATATAAAAGAAAGATATTCCATAAAATAATAAACGCTAATAATTATAAAGACAATTAGCTCAGATACTCCTTTTTCTTCTCTTTTCTAATGTAATGAAATGTAACAGTGAAAGTAATTTGGAAGGGAATATACTGGTAAAGATCTCGTAGAATTCAATGATAAACTCGTTTTATAATTTAGAAAAAAAAAAATCTTGTTTTGATTTTATCTGGCTAAAAGCAAACTGAATATGATAGGATGCTCAAGACTTCTTTTTTTTTTTTTTTTTCTAAAGCAATTCTCAAGACTATTTAACACTACCAAAGATGGTGATTTAATCGAGGAAAGTTGAATTTTTAATTTTCCAGATCATGTATTTCTATTTTTATTCTAAATAAATTTAAATGCCTAAACTCAAATCTCTAAATGCTATAACATCTGATCTACACTTTTGCCGTTGGTTGCCACTAAAAATGAATATTAGGGCAAATATATCACAATTTCATGTATTTTGTGAGATTTATTTATCTTCTGTTATATTATTTTTAAACTTTAATTTTTGAGTTTAACTATGGTTTTGCTTTTGTAGAGTATGATTTAGTTAATTGATATTCAAATCATTTCCAGATTTAGCAATTTAATGGTGTTTTATAACACTTCCTTTGAGGGAAGGAAAGTTTTATACTAACACTCGAATAAAGTCAAACAAATTTTAATATATTTAAAATGAAAAAATAAATGATTGGATTTAAACTAAACTAAGATTATATTTCCAGTTTATTAACGTTTATCCTTTATGCAAATATTATTTTTTTTAAAGATTGCTATTATCATTTTATTCATAGAAAATATAATAAATCTAAAACAAATTAAAAATAAAATAATAGCATTACTAAACAATGTGACGCTTCATTTGATGGTGTTTATAAACCATAAATCAACTCTTATTTGATCTTTATACAAATTTAATTGCTAAAGATCCAAAACAAATTTCTCACTGTCATCTCTTATATACAAAAAGAAATTTAACCTCTTACAAAAGATGACTAAACTCACTCACCTTAAAAGTGAGAACAAATAAAATATAAAAATATCAGATCTATCAAAAAAAATTGTTAAATCTAGGATAAGAAGTTGAGAGAAAATAAAAAAAGGAGACTAGGGTTAATTTTTGAGTTTTTTAGCTGAGATAAATCAAAATTTGAGTTTAGAATGGTTAATTTTGAGTTTTTAATCTTTGTTTTGAGTTATAATTGGGTTTGGGTTACATTCATCTATTATATAAATAGCACTTAGAAAGACATTAGCTTCATTTATAATTCATTCTCAACTCAATTGATTTATTGTATGTTGGACTCACATACCAAGTGATCAGTTTTTTCTTTATAATTATATAATGTTTCAAAGGATAATGATATAAGAGGTGGTATGTACGTTTTTGAGAAATAATAAAATGATACAAATGAGTTAAACATGAATCTTTCTTTTCCTTTTTGGAATTAAGGGATATATGGAATTACATGAATCCAATCCTAAGTCAATAAGTTTTCCCATAACAAATTTTAATAGTTTATGTAGAAAGTTCAGAGTTCCACTTAAGAAATGCGATAAAGTTGGAGGATGGATGAATTATTAATTTGAATATTTTTCAAATCGACTCCATGATTGTTTTTCGTCTCTTAAATTATTTCCTCATATGTTATACAAATAAATGAATTTGGTTGTATAATGAAATATAGTATTGTTTCACTATTTTTCATCATCAAAACGAAAAATAAAAGAGCCTAACACAAATATTTCTTATTTTTGAACCTTCATTATATTCAGTTAGTATTTTAACTTATCAATGTGTTATACCATCAACCTCATAATGTGTTTAACACCCTTATAGGAACTTCAGATTTACTGATTATTAGAGATCATCATTCTCATCTGAATTTTAACTACCCCATTAAGGAAACATGTTTGAACTTGCATGTTTTCCAGGCTTAATGTATTTCAAGTCATATAGTTTACTTGAAATTGAGGTTTTTGAAGATATATATATATATATAAAATCAAAACCCCAAGAGAAGTTTAAGCCACTAATAGGTTTGAAAACAATTAGTGGACTATATAAAAGCATGAAGAAGCTATCTTGGTGGTTGAGAAGCTGATGCTTCAAAACCCAGATAAGCAGTATTTACTGTAGAAATATAAAGAAGCTAAACATTGCGGAATTCTTGGCTTAAGTGATGAGAATTCTCTCCCTTTTCTCCTTTACTTATGAAATATTGAGGAAATAGAGCTGTAATTATGTTTAGAATGCAACGTTAGTGTATTGATTAAGCAAACCTAATCTGTGGATCACAAGTACTGAGTGTTTTAGGCTTATTTTCGTCCAGCTATGAGGTAAATAGTTGCATTCCTCTCCCAAATTTGAAGTGTCCGAGTGCTACTGCGAACACATGCTTCAATTATATTTATGATTCTTTAGATTTTGAATCAAAATAGGCTGAGGTTTTGCATTTTAACATGTATTATTATTTTCGTAACAGCATGGAAAGGATCCTTGAACGTTATGAGAGATACTCATATGCAGAGAGGCAGCTTGTTGCAACTGATACTGAAACAAATGTATGCCTTCCAATACCATAACTTTTTTTTTTTTTTTTTTAACCAAACAAGATTGGTTAATTTGGATTTCAATCAGAAAGAATAGCATGTTTTCCTCACCTTTTTTTGGGTTAGTTGACTGTAGTTTTCTTTTTTTGTATATTTCCTTTTGTATTCTGTGAATTAGAGCAAAAGTATGAGTAAATGCAACTGATATTTGCAGGGTAGCTGGACTCTGGAACATGCAAAGCTCAAGGCTAGGGTTGAGGTTTTACAAAAAAACCAAAGGCATGGACTTACTAAATGATAGCTGAAAGTTTGTAGTGTATATGTATATGTAAAACCTAATTATTATTTTTTTTAATTTTTAAAAGGGAAAGCGTATTTGAGTTTTCAAGTTCATTTTTTCATTTTTTTTAGGCATTTCTTGGGGGAAGAACTTGATTCTCTAAGTGTCAAAGAGCTTCATAATTTGGAACAACAGATTGATTCTGCTCTTAAGCACATCAGATCAAGAAAGGTAAAAACATTGCACTGTTGGAATTATTTTACTATTTCTGGAGTTGCAATAATTTGTGACTGATTAATTGCAATTTTTCCCCCTCAATTTATAGAATCAACTGATGTATGAATCCATTTCAGAACTCCAGAAGAAGGTGAGCTTAAACCCAATTTCTTTATTTTGACATCTTCTAGAGATTATGGGAAAAGATTGCTTTGAATCTTGCATGTAACCATTATGCAATTAATAATTGAGCAACCTGAAATTTGTAATTTTTTTATTTGGTTTCTTATATCACAGGATAAGGCATTGCAGGAGCAAAATAACCAGCTTGCAAAAAAGGTGATGTTCTACTTTTTCTTATATAACTTGTTTATCAAAAAAGGTGTTGTTAACTTATACTTTTTCTTCATCTTTTAAGAGAAGTAATATTTATGATGGGTTGATTCAAAAAGCAGGTGAAGGAGAAGGAGAAGGCAATGACTCAACAAACAGAATGGGAGCAGCAACAAAATCAAGCTGTAGATTCATCAGCTGTTCTTCCAACTCAACCAATGCAATCCAACAACACAAGGTCTTCTCTCTTCTTTGCTTCACTTTTTTCTCTTAGACAAGTAAGAAGGTTTATTAATAATAAAAATAGAATGACAAAAAAGGCCTTTGAAGAAATTAATATTTAACCACAGGATTTGTAGAAAACAAATAATTAGTATTTCATCATTAAGTTTAAAAATGATGTGCTAAATTAATGTTATAGTAAACCCAAATTTGTTTTAGTGAATACTAAAGTATCAGAAGTATATTGTTTGTGGAACAGCAGGGTTGAAGCTGAAACAAATGAGCAAATGCATCAGAGAGCAGGCAATGGGCTCCTGCCTGCTTGGATGCTTCCACAGCTTAATGAGTGAAAAAGAGGGGACAAAATCAAATCAAAGAAATATAATTTGATGCCTTACACTCAATTAGTAAGTTGTGCAACTCTTATTTATAATCTAGCCAAGTTTTTGAAAAATGTTGGGTTGGTTGGGCTGCCTGATACACTTGATATATATAGCATTTCTATGTAAGTTTGTTTTCTTTTTTTTTTCTTCTTTGAAATTTTTTAGTGTCTAGCTATTGCTAAAGCTTGGATGGGACGATGAATGAACTCTTGTATAGGTAGAGTTCTCTATATTGTTGTATTAGTTACATATAGTATATTTGTAAAAGGTGTAAAATGTGCCCATGTACACAATGCAGGGATACTGTTAACTTGTTTAATTAATAACAAACACAATTAATAAAGTTTTAGAAGTTCTCAAAAGTGTCAGTGAGAAAACAACATTCATGTCACTACTCATTTGATCAAAGTTCAAGATTGATACTTTAGTTTCAAATTCTAATGTTTCCTGTTTAAAGAGATTATTTGAGTAGTTTTCTAATTTTGGTAGTGAAAGTTAGGGATGTAGAAGAAAATGAGAGGGAAAGAAAATCATTTTTATTTCTTAATAAACAAATAGATAAAGGCAGGTAGTGACCAACTCCAATACATCACTAACTACATAATTGTAATAACTTTTAATATTTCTAATTTAAAATTAATAAATAGCATTGGATATTATTATGGTTAATTGCACGTATTCTCTTCTTAACTTTACAAGAAACATATTTTGGTACTCTCGACTTTAATTTTGATTCATTAATCAAGTCCACTTTTTTTTTTTTTTTTTTATGGAACATTAATCATATTCACTTACAAACTTGCGAGCATTCAATGGTTTATGTTATAAACATTACATTATTTATAATTTTAGAGATATAAGGAAAAATAATAAATTGGGTGTTTAATCTTTTTCAAATGTTTCGATTAAGTGTCTTATTTTTATATTTTAGAATGATGTCTAAAGTCACAAAATAATACTCAATTTAGTATTTTATGCTGACGTGTCTCACTGATTTTTTTTTTTCTATCTGATCTGTGATAAATCTGATTGTATCTTCTTCCTACAGCCATAGACCAAACTGTAATTTTTCTTTAAAACTTGGTTGCACTTCCTTGAACTTCAACCATCAAAATGCAACTTTTCCAATAAACAACTCATTTGCCATTTTTCAGTTGTGAATGGAGAAATTGAAGGGTGTTTTAGAACCACCTCATCTTCAAGAATTCAAATATGGAATTACTTTTGATAGTTGATGTATTATTTGGCTGAAATCAACTAAAAATCAATTGGACTTCAACTTCCTTTCATCGCTTGAAATAACCACATAATTGGTTAATTCTCTACACCAATAGGTCAATCTTGATGAAAGAAAGTCACTAAATAATCGCCAAATGGTGTGATTTTGAGTTGGAAATTTGACGAGGATAATACTTAGGTGGCAGTGATGAAATAAATTTGTCGAAGGGAAGCTTGTTGTGTTTTAAGTTTTTCTGTTTCGGTTGAAGTTTTACTAACTTCTAATGGTTGTCTGTCAAATCTAGGAATGCCGGTCAACTTGTCTTGTTAAATTTTTCATTTTGGTGTAATCATTTGTGAATTTCACTACCGTTTATGAAAATGAAAAGAAAAGTAATTTGTAATTGAAAAATTACATTTTTAATTTCTATATAGAGGAGAAAGATGATACATATTACGTTTTTTGTTCCTTTAACGCTCCAAGGTTTTAGAAGCATACGATTGTTAAAATGTGAGGTGCACAAATGGTTCTTGGCAAAGTTTGATTGACCAACTGATTTTTTGGTAAAATGTTAAGTATATTTGAACATTTAGTTTTGCGTTACAAGTTTTAGTAACACAGGTGCATAGCCCCCTACTCTTACTCCAAGCCCCCAAACCAAACCATATCTGAATCATACGTGCTACAAGTATACAGATCTACTATATGTTTTTTTTTTTTTAAAAAAAAAAAGATACAGATCTAATAGTATTACACTTTACAATTGGTCACGTCTGCCTAACTCACAGCTGGCTCTTATTAATAATTGAGCATACCCTATAAAATTTTGTCCAATGAATGGTACATTTGTCGCTTAATCTATGCTTAACTCAATAATTACAAGCATTTAATGTCTTAAAATTCAAACACTAAGATCAGATTACAGTGGAATCATTAAACAAATTGAGTGGCGAATCAATGAAGAATTGTATAATAATAATGGACCCCAATCCAATACATACATGAGCTTCATGGCAAGCACGTTGGCCAACCCTTTTGAAATTTTTTTGCTAAAAAACAAAAACTAACCCTATTCATTAATTTTATTTTAACATTTAGTCACCATAGTCTTACAAGCCAACCCATATATATATATATATATATATATATATATGGTATCTCTCATTTTCCCACCAAAAAGGAAAAAGAAAGTTTTGTGCTCTCAAATTCCAGTCATGGCTTCATCAAGAACAAGATCACCTAAACTAGCTATGAACAGGTCCTTGGGTAGGATTAGGGTTCGTTCGCCTTCAATTCGAGGCAAACCCATGTCCAAATGCATTGATAATTCTCAAGAAATGGAGTTTTTGGGTGGTGAATTGGAGAGTTTTGGGGATCAAAATGGGAATAAGGTAATGGTTGTGGTTGATTCAAGCCTTGAAGCTAAAGGTGCTCTTGAATGGGCTCTTTCTCATACTATTCAAACCCAAGATTCTATTGTTCTTCTATTTGCTAGCAAGATATCAAAACAAGGTCAGCATGCTCAACTCATTGATTAATTAATTAGCTTATCATATGGTTGTAATTAAGGTTAATTGTTTATGTTAATTATGATTAAGTAAGGCCGTTTTTAAAACAAATTCAGGTCCTAATAACAATTTGAAGGTTAATTTAAGAGCTCAAGAACTTCTTCACTCCATGAAAAACGTCTGTCAAAGGAGAAGGCCTGGGGTAAGTAAGTGCTGCTATATACTATGATTCAATTGAGCTTGGGTTTAGGGTATTTATCCTAATCAAACCGGCAATAACATTTTATAGAAGAAAAACAATTATACGGCAATTCAAACTCTATTCTTTAAATCAATCAACTCTGGATGAAACTTGGTTCGATTTGATCCAATTGGCAAATTGAAGATTCTTTCTTTACTATAAAAATAAAAAAAGTCAACATTAATAATACAAGTGCCGGCAATGTATCAATAATTCAATTTTTTGGTATAAATGTTTGCTTTCCGTTTCACATTAAAAGTAGAAAATTATAAAATTCCTTTACAGTAATGAAATAATTGAGTAAAAAGGGTATTATTGGGGATGTTGTACTGTAGGTGCAAGTAGAGGTAGCTATACGTGAAGGAAAAGAAAAGGGTCCAGTAATACTGGAAGAAGCAAAGCAACAAAATGTGTCCCTTTTAGTCTTAGGACAAAGAAAACGCTCCGTCATGTGGCGGATAATGAAGCGGTGGGCCGGCAAGAGAAATGGCGGCAACGGTGGCGGAGCTGTCGAGTATTGCATCCAAAATTCTGCTTGCATGACAATTGCGGTGAGAAGGAAGGGCAAAAAGCTTGGAGGATATTTGATCACCACCAAACGCCATAAAAACTTTTGGCTTTTGGCTTAGATTAAGCGTTTTCTTTCCTTTTTCCTTGTAGTTTTGTTATACCAATGTTTGATTAAACTAGAAGGGTGTTGGGACTTTTAAGTAGAAAAGCTATTCTCAAACTCAAACATGAATCGTGTTGCAATTGTTTGGTAAAATTGATTGTTTAGAAGTTAAGAAAATAACTTTTTATAACATAATCTAAAATTAGTTTTCAAACCTATGATATAATATGGTTGTGTTCGCGGGAGTGTTAGCCAAATGATCCAAGATCGAAGCCCCATGGCAATATTTTGCCATCACTCCTTGGGTCTTGGGTGCGTGTGTATATGTGATTGTGTTCAATTTGGTAAATGGGGTCAAAGACATAGCCTGTAGAATTTATCGATGCAGAAATAATGAAAACGATAGCAGAAAATTAAAAGCGGAAATACAAGAACACACAATTTACCCAGGTTCACCCGTTGACTAGGGCTACGTCCTGCAAAAGGAATTCACTATATTATGTTTCACACCTCAACTCGTTACAATGATGTCACTATAAATAGCCTACCATACGAGTACACAAT
>CANUEY010030040.1:0-14628 GCA_948099555.1 Croton setiger
ACAATTAAATGTAAAGACTTACCAAGTTTTTGGCTTGATTTCCTTTCTTTCTTCCTTATTTCCTTTCTTTTTCCTTTCTTCTCTTTCTTTTCTTTCTTCTCTCATCAAACTAACCTTAAACTAATCTTTTCCACCTCTTAAATTCAATTTCCAGACGTGATATACATCATATCCAGCCAGTAGCTGCTCCAAATTTCCATTAATACCAATTTTGGCCTTAAAGTTAACTTAATTATTAAGTAAATATATATATTTACCTTTATTTACTTTATACATTTCCAATTCTCTTTAATTCCAACCCCCAAATCATGCCAACACCTACTTAAAAATTGTTTTTGGTGTCAAAATAAATAGTATAACACGTGTATGAAATTTCGTAAAAATCGGAATCCGAAAATTCATCGCGGTTCGCTCGGTGCCTTAAACCGAGTCCGAAGTTTGACGATTTTTGCGAAACTAAAACCGTACGACGTCGTCGTATAATTTTGGTTCTAAAACACTTTAAAACATATTAATAATCATATCTCAAAATATCAAAGTCATTTGGTTCATATTTGACGCGATTTCGGCGTTTTCCGATCGCGTAGGTCCGAAAACCCTAATTAGCTCCGTTTGTGTCTTTCGACGGCAAACGAGCTTATAACATAACTTGTTTCTCTTATTCAAATCATTTATCATCAAATATAATTCATATAATCCATGTTTAACTTATTAATCACATAATATCATGGTGCATTTTAATGAAAAGGCGTAAAATGCATGAATGACATCAGTTTGACGTAGGGTTTGGTTTGGGGTGTCACAATTTTGGTCCCTCAATTTTAATTATTTGCACTTTTGACCCGAAAACTTTTATAAATTATGTTTTAGCCCTTCCAGCCTGATTTTGACGTCCTGAATCCATTTTTGATGTCAAAAATTTATATTGAGATCGTTTTGAGGCTAAAAATCAAGATTTAAATGTTTGGTTAAAGAGTTTAAGTATGAAATCGGTTTTAATTATTTGTTTGGTTTATGTAAATATGGTTTTGTTTTAATAATTATAATTATTCTTAATTATAATTATTATATGGAAAATTGAGATTTAATAAACATGTTTCATATGTTATGAAATGACTTTTGATATAGCAAATATATGGATTTAATTTTAAACAGAAATAACTCCGAGATTAAATATGAAATCATGCATTATAGCATATATGGATTTCTGATTTGGTTATTTGAACATCATTGCTATGTTATGCATTATAGGTGCATCGAGTTCTCGAGCGGCGTGGGGTAAGGAACCCGGGGGCCACCCGAGTTCACAGTAGTGAGGTAAGTGCCAAAACCACTTATATGTGTTTAATATGAAATTTGTGATATTGCCAAACATGTTATATTGAGCTGTATAGACTGGAATTGAAGTCTGATCATCTATGAGGTATGGAACTCCTGTTATATGTTTTTGGATAAACTGTTTGGACCGATACTGAAGCTCGGTCAATTGGATATATGTGATATATGAATTGTTATGTTTGTGGTTCCTAAGTCGATACTGAAATACGACCATTTGAGTTATTTGATCTGGTTTATATGATATATATGTTGATTTAACCGGTAATGAAACCCGGTCACATGATTATATGAAGTATGATTTATAAGTGCATATTCACGGTACTTAACTATGGTCGTTGTGATTATCGTAGCCAGTGTTTGCAGATTTCACGTTTGAGAAACTACGGTTTCCTCTATGATTTGACGGAAAGGCCTACTGGTCATATATGTTATAGAAAGACCTACACGTCCTATACGATGCAGACTAATTTGGTGTATACTGCATAATAAAGGTTGATCTGCGAATCCCTTTTTGACCGATGATATATTCCGGTCTTACAGGTTTGCTGGCCAGCTATGGTTACTGATATGCCATGAAACTCTCGGGGAAACACTTGGTCGATAAATCACAACTAAAGTAAAAAGGAATGACATGTCATTATGCATTTTAAGATATATGATTTGATATATATGTTATATATGACCTGATATTGAACAACGTTGATATGTCTTTGATGAATTGCCTTATTTGATATATGATATTGCTTTGTTTAACACTTGCTGAGTATGCGACTCACACAATTTGCACCATGTGTTTTCAGGTCTATTGTTTGAGTGAAGTACTGAGACTTCACTGGTCTATGCACAGGTCGGTGTAGTTGAAGCCTAGGCCTCTCTTCCTCACACTACGACATTTGTATCTACTGCATATAGATTTTGCTTTATACTATGTTTGTATACCATAATTATATGGTTGGTTATGTATATAAGTCATATGTTATGTTAATAGAGGTTTGGGATAAACAGGCAAAGTGATATGTAAATATGGGTTTGTAATATGTTATAGTTGTTGTTTGGTTTATGCTTCTGTTATATGATCTACGAATGTTTGAAATAGCTTGAGTTAATGTGAAATTAAAATGTTATGAAAAATGGCATGTTTTATGACGTAAGGTAATAAGAGAGGATGTTACAGTTACCAGTAGATCTGATTTTGTTACCCTTTCATGATTTTGACATCATATTGGGTATGGATTGGTTGGCACGGCATCGAGCTAAGGTCGATTGCTATGCCAAAGAGGTTATCTTTGAGCCACCAGGGCAATCACGGGTTGTTTTCTGCAGGGAACGACAAGTAGTGCCAGATTGTTTGATTTCTGCAATGACAGCCTTCAGTTTGATTCAAATGGGCTGTGAGGCTTATCTAGCACAAGTCATTGACACTCGGGAATAGAGTAGTAAAGTGGAAGACATTCTAGTTGTCAGAGAGTTTCCGAATGTTTTTCTAGAGGATTTTCCGGGTTTGCCGCTAGACAGAGAGGTGGAGATGTCCATTGAGACAGTTCCAGGTACGACTCCCATTTCTGTTACTCCTTCCAGAATGGCACCACTAGAACTGCAGGAGTTCAAGAAGCAGCTACAGGAGTTACTTGATAGGGGTTTCATCAAACCCAGTGTATCCCCCTTGGAGTGCACCAGTGTTATTTGTGAAAAAGAAAGATGGCACTATAAGGCTATACATCAACTACCACATGCTCAATCAAGTAACGGTTAAGAACAAGTATCCATTGCCCAAAGTGGATGATTTGTTTGATCAGCTACAACGTGCTAAGGTCTTCTCCAAGATTGATCTAAGGTCAAGCTATCATCAGTTGAAGATAGCTACAGAGGATATTCCGAAGACATCTTTTCGGACTCGGTATAGTCATTATGAGTTCCTAGTAATGCCATTCTAGCTGACAAATGCTTCAGCTGTGTTTATGGCATTGATGAACAAGATATTTCAGTCATTTCTTGACAAGTTCGTTATAGTGTTCATCGATGATATTTTGATTTATTCCAAAGATCCACACTGGAATAGACAGAAACAAAGAAGAGAAAGTGAAGGAAGAGAAAGGATAAGTTTAAGTAGATATTTAGTTTGTTTAAATTAAAAACAAGTAGGTGGTGGAAAGTTTAGCATGTGAACTTGTTCTAGAGGTTAAGAGTTGGCTAGAGAGAGGATTGAAGAGGTGGAAGAGGCAGAGAACAAAGGGGATTCGTGTAAGAATAGAAAGAAAGAGACAAAGAGAAAGAAAGAGAAGAGAGAGAAAAGAGAGAGAAAAGAGAAAAGAAAGGGAAAACCTTCTGTTTAATACCTTCGGTGTGTTCCTAAGAGTTGTAGGAGAAAGTAAGAAGTGATAGAAAGAGAAGAGAGTGGCTGAAAATCGAAGGAGAAGCAAAACACAGTAGTGAGAGAAAATTTTCAAGGTTTGAAAATAGTGATGAGGAAGCAAATTTGAGAGAGAATATCTTAGAATCTAGCGTGCATGGAGAAATTCCAGCCTAAGGGATCGATAGAGGGGGTGTAGAGGAAGAGTTTGGTGGTCGTAGTTCGCTGGAGAGCCACCGAAGGTGGATGGACGAACTGCTGAAAGTTGGTTGGAAGTCACTGGAAATCAGGCAAAACAGTTAGAATTCTGAGGTTGAAGAAGATCAAAATGACAAGAGGTTAATATTGATGTTGATATTGACTACGGTTATGTAAATTATGTTTTTCAAACTATTAGGTTTGAGAATAAGATATTGTATGTTAAATGTTTATCATTGTTTAAAATTGCATAATAAGTTATAAAAAAAGGCATGTTTTATGACGTATAATAGTCCTTTAGCAATATTTCTAGCAACACATTTAGCGTGACACCCCCGACCAAAGTCCTACGTCATTTTGACGTCATTACATGCATTTTGTGCATTTGTTATTAAAATGCATTATATTTTAATATGTTATATGATATGAAAATGAATTAAATGATTTTTAAATAACAATATATGAATTAAAGATGTTAAAGAAAATATGTTTTAAGTTCGTTTAACGTCGAAAGACATAAACGGAGCCAATTAGGGTTTTTGGCTCGCACGACCGAAAAATGTCGGAAACGCGCAATATTTTAAAGTAAAATATTTGGATATGTTTTGAACATGATGATATATGATTTGAATGAGAATTTCAAGCTGTGCTATAGGCTCGTTTGCCGTCGGAAGACACAAACGGACCTAAGTAGAGTTTTCGGACCTGCGCGATCAGAAAATGCCAAAATCGCGTCAAATATGAGTCAAATGATTTTGATATTTTGATATATGATTATTAACATGTTTTAAAGAGTTTTGTAACCATAATTGTGCGACGACGTCATACGGTTTCGGTTCCGTGAAAATCGTCGAGGTTTCGACTTGGTTTAAGGCACCGATCAAACCGCGGCAAATTTTCGGATTCCGATTTTTACGAAATTTCAGACACGTGTTATACTTATTATTTTGACACTAAAAAAAAGTTTTAAGTAGGTGTTGGCATGGATTATAGGCTGGAATTTGAGTTTGGAAGATTGTAAGAAAGTGAATTAAGGAAACCTAAAGACTAAGTTAAGTCTTAAAGCAAAATTAGTTATTTTTGTGCAATAATTCCTAAGTAGCTGCTGGAATCTTTGGCTGGAAAGTTTGGCATGAGCTGGAGAGGTCATTTAGTGGCTGGAACAGCCAAGGAAGGGATGAAAACAAAATGGAAAGAGAAAAAGAAAAAGAAAGAGAGAAAAGGGAAAAGAAAGAAAGAAAATAAGAGAGAAAAGGGGAAATCATGTTTAATCCTTCAATCTTACTGTTTTAACATGTTCCTAGGATATTTATGAAGTGAATTGAAGTGTTATATTGGAAAGAAAATGGTTGGGAATCGTTGGAAAAGATGAAACAAAATTCTGGGTTAAAATCTAGGTTCATAGGCAGTTTTGAGGTTGTTACTTTGAAGGGTTATATCTTCCAAATGGTGAAGCTTGAGTGAATTTGGGCTATATGGGATTATAGAGGGTATGTTTGTGTAGAGATTTGTCATTTTAGTTTGCTAGAAAACTACTGGAGGTGGCCGGAAAAGTTGCTGGAAGTTGGGTTGAGAGTTAGGCAAATTCTGGGTTCTGGGTAGGCAGTGTTGTGGAGCCAACTTTGAGGACTTGTATCTTTTGATCTAGAGAATTTCTGGGAATTTGGCTCTGATGGTTAGCTAGAGGGTGTGTAGAGGAAGAGAAAGGTGGTCTTAGTTCGCCGGAAAGCCACCGGAGGAGGACGTAACGTGGTCGGGAAGTTGGCTGGAGAGTCAGATTTTCTCGGCAGGGGGCAGGCGGGCTGGCGCGGCTGGCAGGCGTCCAAAACGGCACGCTCTACGTGCGTTTTGAACCAGGTGCGCGAGAGGCTGCGGGGCAGCGTGCCATCGGCCAAAACGATAGGGGGGTATTGCGTTTTGGTAAATTTGCACTTCTAGTGCCTGGATTTCGGTAAACCCTGTTTTGAACCTCTGAACTTTAAATGTTTGCATTTTAGTCGAACAGAATGAATTTTACATTGTTTTCAATTTAGTCCAGCAGAATTAAGTTTTGATTTTTGCAATTTGACCCCTGTAGTTACTGAACTTTGCAAAATTACCCTCCTGTACAGATTTTATGACTTTTGGATAATTACATTTTGGTCCCTCAATTTTTAATAATTGCACTTTTGACCCGGAAACTTTTATAAACTATGTTTTGACCCTACCAACCTAATTTCGACATCCTGAATCCGTTTTTTACGTCAGAAATTTATTTTAAGGCTGTTTTAAGTATGAAATTAGAGATTTAAATATTTTAATTAGAGATTTAAATGTTTATTTAGAGATTTTGAATAGTGAATTTATTTTAATGAGTTAAAGAGTTTATTTAAAGTTTATAAATCGTTTTAATAATTATAATTATGTTAATTATAATTATTATATGTTAAATAGAGATTGTCAATTATTTTTATATTGCCATTAAATGATTTTAAAGCAGAGATTTTTTAGAGATTAAGTTTTAAATTATAGAAAATTAATCGGATTAAAATTAAAACCCAATTAAATCAGAGAATTAAATATTAAAGCATGCATCATAGCTTATTATGGTTCCAGAGTTGATTTTTTGAACTTGGTTGCTATATTATGCATTATAGGAGCGTCGAGTCCTCGAGCAGGGCGGGGTGAAGTACCAGAGACCCAACCGAGCTCACAGCAGTAAGGTAAGTGTTAAACCACTTACTTAGAAAATTGATATGTGATATTGCTATATATGCTATATAGGAACTATTTGGACCGGTATTGAAGTCCGGTCATCTTTGCTATATGGAAAAGAGATGATATGTTTTATTGAACGGTTTGGACTGGTTTTAAAGCCCGGTCAACTACGATATATGAAAAGTGAATTGTTATAGTTATAATGATTTGTTTGGACCGGTAATGAAGCCCGGTCAACCAGAGATATGTGTTATATGATTTGATTTGTTTGTGACTCCTGAGTCGGTACTGAAATCCGACCAGTTGAGTTGTTTGATCTGGATAGAAATATATATGATATTTTCACCAGTACTAAAATCCGACTATATGCTTACATGAGAGAGATATTGCTATGAAATGTATATATTGCATAAATGCATTTCACAGGACATAATTACAGGCATTGTGATTATCGAAGTCAGTGTGTGCAAATTTCACCAGAGCCTACGGGTTTGTACAGAGATGCCTACGGGCTTATATGATATAGAAAGACCTACGAGTCTTATATGATCTTCGGATCTTATAGAGAGAGGTTTGGCCGATGGTTATTGCCGGTATTCCTCATTTGCTGGATCCAGCTAGAGAACCGCCACAGGTGAAATTCCCGGGGCAACACTTGGCCGATAATCACAACTAAAGAATAGAGAAAACATGACATATAGCATTATATGCATACTGAGATGATTATATGATTAAGATGTTTATATGACAGAGATGTTTATATGACAGAGATGATTATATGATAAAAATGTTTATATGACAGAGTTGTTTATATAATAGAGATGTTTATATAACAGAGATGTTTATATGACAGAGATATTTATATGACAGAGATATTTATATGTCAGGGATGTTTATATGACAGAGATGATTATATGATAGAGATGTTCATATGAAAGAGATGATTATATGATAGAGATGACTATATGACAGAAATGATTTATATGATAAAGATGGTTTTATTGATATGTTTTAATTATATTTCTTTATATGCTATGTTGACACTTGTATATAATTGTGTAAGGACTTATATGGATATGTAAAGTAACACAGATGATAGTATCTGTGATTATTTGGATAAGAGGAATTCTGAAAGATGAGTGCCTATGTTAGGTTTTGTTTAACCTTATGCATTTAAGATATTATTGCTTTGTTTATATGGCATAGTTTGCACTTACTGAGTTCGCAACTCATTAAATTGCCTTTACATGATTCCAGGTTTCTCTTGGAGCAACTGACAGTGTCAGTTCTGTCATCCTACCTCTGGGTCGGTCAACCGAAGCTTAGGGTCTCTCTCTCTTGCATTTCATTAATAGAATCATCTTATCATATAAATGTTGTTTGTCATATGGTTTGTAATCTATTAATTATGCTCAGATGAAAAGAATATATATACTATAGTAAATAAGGTATGGCATGACATATGCATGGTGAACGTCATTGCATTCCATGTAGAGATATTATATGTTAAAAGTGCTTAAATGTCTATGTTGCTCATATAGTAGATCTCTGTGGAGAGTTATAGTACAAACATGCTTTTGTGACATATGATGAATGTTTTGATATATGGTTGATATATGTAAAACATGTTATGTTTGAGCATGCTTATAGTATAGAGAATTACATGATTAACCACAGATAAAGATTACAGAGAAGAGATGTCATATGTTATACATGCATGATTTGAATGACATGATTATGTATGTCATTATAGTTTAATATATATTTAGTAGAGAGGCCATATACTATACATGGGTGATGTGAATGACATATTCATGTATGTGTTATATATGATAAAGACATTAACAGATCTAAGAAGAGAATGCAACATGTTATATGTGTTTCTAAAAAAAATATATAACATGTTTTACGGCGTAAGAGTATAAGTAGAGGATATTACAAACACTATGACAGCAAATTATTCAGGCAGTGTTATGTTTACTGAAGAGTTTTATTTGACTGGTGTGCTTTATATACCAAAATTTTCATTCAATCTTATATCAATCATTAGCTTGATCAAACAGTTACAATGCACATTTATTAATGGATAATGTGTGTTTAATTCAGAAGAAGAGATCCTTGAAAAAGATTGGTTTAGCTAAAAACCATTGGAGGATTATATGTGTATCAACACAATCAAAGTGACTCATTCATCAAAAATGCATTATCAATTTCATTTGGTCAGTTCAGCAACAATTATAATAAACAGTTTGAAGAAGATGACATATAGCACTATAGATTGGGTCATTTGTCTTTAAAGACACTTAATGAATTACAAAAGATGTATTCTGATATTAGATGTAATAGAAATGCTAAGCCATGTGATGTTTGCCATTATTCAAAACAAAAAAGACTTATGTTTCCTGTAAGCCAAACTGTTTCAATAAAACCTTTTCATTAGTTCATATGGACATTTGGGGCCCCATTGCTCAAGTATCTGTTGCTGGCCATAAATATTTTTTGACTGTTGTTGATGACTTTACAAGATTTACATGGTTGTATCCAGTTAAGAGCAAGGCAGAAGTGAGTGTATTAGTTCAATCGTTTGTCAAGTATGCTCAAACTCAATACCAAGCAACAGTACAGAAGATCAGAACAGATAATGGAATGGAGTTCAAGCTGCCTACATTCTATGCTCAACATGGTATAGTGCATCAAACCACTTGTCCAGAGACACCAGAACAGAATTCTGTTGTTGAAAGAAAGCACCAACACATCTTGAATGTTGCTAGAAGCCTGTTGTTCCAGTCTGCAGTTCCGAAAAGTTTCTGGAATTATGCAGTCCAACATGCTGTCTTTCTTATAAACAGACTACCAACACCTGTTCTCAATAATCAGACACCATTTTACAAACTTTTGCATGAAGATCCAAATTATCACAAGATGAAAGTATTTGGCTCCTTGTGTTTTGCTTCCATACTGCAAGCACACAGGACTAAACTTGATCCAAAAGCCAGAAAATGTGTGTTCTTAGGATTCAAAACAGGAACAAAGGGGTTCATTGTTATGGACTTGAGTACAAGAGAAGTATTGTTATCTAGAAATGTTGTCTTTCATGAATAATACTTTCCCTTTCAGAATGCTGTTTCAAACTAAACCCAAAATAACCTAATTCCACCTACAACCCATCCATCTCATTTTGATGAAAATGCCTATGAATTTTCTCAAACACCTTTACAACATTCTGAACCTACAAATCCTACCACAATTAACATTCATTTACCACAAAATATAACTACCCAAAGACAACAAAGACAAAGCAACCTCCTACTTACCTTGCTGACTATGTTTGTCAACTCTCTACAAAAACAACAAACAACCATTTTTCAACCAAACATCCATTATTAACAGTCCTTTCTTATAATTCTCTATCTACTGCTTATCATCACTTTATTTGTCAAATAAACACAATGCAGGAACCAAAAACATATAAAGAAGCAAGTCAACACACAGAATGGAGGCAAGCCATGGACCAGGAGATTCAAGCTTTGGAAATCAACAACACATGGGACCTTGTTGACCTACCTCCAGGAAAAACAGCTATTGGGTGCGAATGGGTGTACAAAATAAAACTAAAGTCAGATGGCACAGTTGAAAGGTACAAAGCTAGATTGGTGGCAAAAGGTTACACACAAGTTGAAGGCCTAGATTACTTAGAGACATTCTCCCCAGTGGCCAAAATGACAACAATAAGGCTTTTATTGGCACTGGCATCTTGCCAATAATGGCACTTACAACAGTTAGATGTCAACAATGCTTTCCTTCATAGAGATTTGCTTGAAGAAGTATATATGCAACCACCTCTAGGCCTCAACATACAGAAAGGAAAAGTATGTAAATTGAAGAAGATTCTTTATGGATTGAAGCAGGCAAGTAGACAGTGGTTTTTTAAACTCACTACCTTTCTGTTATCTCATGGTTATTGTCAATCCCAATCAGATTACTCATTATTCATCAACAAACAAGGAAGTCATTTCACTACACTTCTTGTTTACGTTGATGACATAATCTTGTCTGGCAATAATATACATGAGATTAACAGAATAAAAGAGCTACTGCACAACCAATTCAAGATTAAGAACTTAGGTGATCTGAAATTCTTTCTTGGATTGGAAATTGCAAGGAGTAAAAAGGGCATTTACCTGGGGCAAAGAAAATATGCTTTAGACATACTTAAAGATTATGGTTTTCTTGGTGCTAAGTCGTGTGTCACCCCCATTGATTATCATGCCAAGTTAAGCTCAGAAGGAGGAGTTTCTATTGAAGATAATACTGAATATAGACAACTCATTGGTAAACTTCTATACTTAACAAATACAAGGCCAGATATACAATTCACAGTTAACCAATTGAGTCAATTCGTTTCCTCTCCAACAAGTTGTCATTTACAAGCTGCTCATAGATTGTTAAGGTACATTAAACAAGCTCCAGCACTTGGGTTATTTTTTCCAGCAACTTCAACTACTACTTTAACAGCCTATTCAGGCAGTGATTGGGCTAGTTGTATGGATACAAGAAAATCGATAACTGGATATTCTGTCTACCTTGGAGACTCTTTGATTTGTTTGAGGTCAAAGAAACAAACAACAGTATCAAGGTCCTCTGCAAAAGCGGAATATAGAGCACTTGCAACATTGACTGCTGAACTAGAATGGTTAACCTATCTACTTCATGATTTTCACATTAATTCCTCTTCTCCAATAAGCATATACTGTGACAATCAATCTGCTCTATACATTGCTGCAAATCCAACCTTTCACGAGCGCACTAAGCATATTGAAATCGATTGTCATGTGGTAAGGGAATAAATTCAACGTGGTCTTATACATCTATTGCCTATCAAAACAGAGTACTAGTTGGCAAATGTTTTCACGAAAGCACTCACTCAAAAGGTATTTCAAAATTTTATATCCAAGCTGGGACTTTTTAATCTTTTTTCTCCAGCTTGCGGGGAGGTATTGGAGCGGAAACTACAATCTGAAAACAAAAATGGTGGCAAGCTGCATGAAGAAGCATGAAGAAAAAAAGAAGATGATTGGCAGGCTAACGAAGTGAAGTTGACGAAGTAAACAAATAAAGATAAAGGAAATGCTACCGTTTGAATAAATAAAGAGTTGATTGGTGGAGAACATGCAACAGTCAGAAGGAAGCAATTGATCGAGCAAAACGTCATTGTTCCATTTACTAAGAACGATGACGTTTTTACTCAGACAAGAGACAGCGAGGACGAGGCGCGTGGACTTATTTCTTTCTTCTTCCTTCATTACCTTTCTATTGAGAATTCAGTTACAGAATGTGGACAACTCATCAACGAACTTGTAATCCAATTTCAATACGGATTAGGAGTAGTTAGTGATTGGTTAGTATAAGTAGGAAAGAAATGTACATGGAATTCACATTTTTCTTTTACTCTATTCTATCCTATTTTTCATTCATTTTTCTTCTCATTTGCTTCAGTTGTTCTTCTGTAACAATTTGTCAATGGTTAATGTCATTTCTTCTTCAAAGTATGTTTAGATACAGTTTTAATACTACACAGCTTTGACCCAAGCAGAAATTCACACCTTCAGAGATGATGAAATTGAAAAAGGAGAAGATATTAAGCAAGAACTGGAAAAAGCTATTCTGCAATCAAAAGTAGCATTAATTGTGTTTTCTCCAGACTATGCCTCTTCAAGGTGGTGCCTTGATGAACTTGTTTTGATCAATGAGCGAGGAATAGCTGGTAGTAGCCAAATTTTGCCCATTTTCTACCACGTTGCTCCAAATCTTTTGCCATTTTATGTATATGTACTACTAATTATAATGGATGTAAATGGTGGGTGGTGAATGATAAATGATAATGAAATGATGTGAATTTTGTATTGAAAACAGGTTGAAAACATGTAGGATTTTGTAGCTAGAACAGGTTGAAAACAGGTTTAATAATTTTCGGTTTTAGAATCAGTTTTTCGGTTATTGTTTCGGCTAATTGAAAATATCAATTTCGGTGAACCGAAAAAAATTCGGTTTCGGTAACTATTAGCAGTTTAGAAGATTCGGTTAACCGAAAACCGAAAAGTTTAATTTAGTTTCAGTTGACCAAATGCCCATCCCACTATAATCATATTGAAAGCAAACAAGCCAATTTTTTTTGAACAAAGCCAAGACATCTTGCACTAAGGTATGAAATCTTAAAGAATAAATCGCATTAGTTTGCATCATATCCCAAAATGGTTTACTATCAATCTCCACCTCTGGCAACCGAACTCCTTTATCCCAAGCATAGTGAATGACTATTTACTAAACCCCACAATTCAGCTTCCACTATACAACAATTATCCAGATTTACTGTGAAACCACCACGCCAATTGCTTCGATCATCACGCAAAAATGCCACTAGCAGTAGAGCTACCTGAAGAACGCAAAACGGACTCGTTGGTATTAAGCTAGAACCATCCTGATTTTGGATACTGCCAACAGAGGTCTGTTTGCATTCTTTGTGGTTAGCATGTAGGAGTTATACTCGAAGCTTCAACAATATGTTTGAAGTCATATTCCTTTTTTAATGCAACTTCTATCATTTCTTTTACATCGAAATTTCAAATTTTTTTATAAATTATTAGAACCGAACACAATTAATCTTCCAACAATACAAGAAAAAATATACATAACTTCAAAATAGCATAAACATGTAATTAATATTATTTTCGAATTAATTTAATATGTGCGTGTAAAAGTAACAAAATTATTAAAAACTTTCAATTAATAGAATGAAATAAATATAGTTTATGTTTATGAAGAAACCTTTTTTAATAATTAATGAGTAATTGCTTGAATTTAATTAATTTTCAAATTTTTAGATTTTTGCTCATCTTTCTGTCTGTTAATTGTTTGTGTTTCCATGCACATCATGTGCTTGTTAAATGTCCATGTAGAGATGGAATAAGGAAGGTAAACCGATGTAAACTACCTTTCTTCCTCAATAAAAATCAATTTTTTATTGCGAGGCCAATCTTTTGTAACCTTTTTTAAATCTTTTGTAATTTTGGTCAACTTCTTGTAACCTTTAGGTAAGTTTATATTGGAAACACACTGATTTTGATTTTTGAATTAAACATATATTTTGAATTCCAAGCATGAGTACCCTTTTCTCGATTTGGATTAGAAAAGAAATACTATCATTTCATCCTTCAACCATCGAAGAGTTTGGATCAAAAGATATGTATTCTTGGGATTTAGCAACATGAAAACAAAAGCTTTAAGGAAATCAGATGGGAATCAGTTACACATTGATTTATAGAGGAAACTAATTACAATTTGAAACTAGTATTGAAATTACAGATTGTATATTATTATTTTCTTTTTGGTTATTTTCATCATTATTTTCAGTTAATTAATTATTCTATTTATAGGTTGAAAAATATAATAGTGTTTTTATAAATCAATCTTCATTCCCACTTTGAAGATTCCCTACATTAAAAAAATATTACCGATCAAAAGTATTAAATAAAATAGCACAATTTGAAAATCTATAAAAAAAATAAATATCAGCATGAAAAGATAAAATAAAAAATAAAATAAATAACACAAAAACTAAAACATGTAAATTGCAAGATTAAAGAAACAATAGGAACCAAACTAAAAACTATTACCGATCAAAAGTAAAAATAAAATTAAAAATCTTACAATTTCAAAAAATAATATAAAAAATTATTGGAATCAACATGTCAATATAAAATAAAAAATAAATAAATAAGACAATAATCAAAATATATTACCACTAACTTGCTCATGCAAATTAAAAATTAAAGGAGTAAAAAATTAAAGACCAATATTTATCTAGCTTTTAAGATGAACAAAATTATGAATAATAAAAATGAAATATTAAAAAAAAATAGAATCATTAAAAATAAAATATATATGTTTAATGAATAAAGTGACTAACAAATAAAAATAAATAAAACTAAAAGGAGAAAATGGAGATAGTTTATTTGTATTTGACATAATATATATATATATATATA